>JAIPRM010002761.1:0-28928 GCA_025469315.1 Stegophylla sp. TES_Ste_2020
AGTTCGGATCAAAGAATGATGGTTTCCTAGTTGTTTTTGTCAAATTTTGGGTAGTTTTTGACAAAAAAAAAAAAAAAAAAATTAAAGAATTAAGAAATTCAAAAAATGACCTCTTTGAAATACAATGTAGAGGCAAATCCGGTTTCAAAAAGTTGGTGATCGAAACTTTTGGACAAGTATTTCCATACGAAAAGTTGTACATAGAAAAAACATTGAAAAAATAAACATCATTGTGAAAACACTAGCTTCTTCACTTCGTACAGAATCTAAAATTATGAATATTTCCTATAATAAATTCCCAGCCGCGGGAACAAAATCGAGGGAATCTACCCCAGTGCGATTTCCCAACTCGAATTCCTATGAAATTCAAACAACATAAACGATGTAAGTGGATTTTTGATTTTTTTTTCCAAATTCCCGCTCTAATGACTTATTTTTGCTCGAAGTCCGTCGAACATCATTATATTTTATAAACGATTTCACACTCATGTTTCTATTATTCATAATCACAATATAATCGTGTCACACGTGCGAGTTACGCACACCGAACTTTTGATTAACACCGTCATCTATATTCAAAGTCGTATCGCATTACAAATTATTGTAGGTACGCGGCGGAATGCGAGCCACCGGAATCCGACGAATCTTGCGAAATACATTTGATAATAATAATAATAATAATAATAATAATAATAATAATGGCCGTGACGTGTTTACGAGAGAAAAAAATGTCGCCGAATTACGGGCGATAATGAAAAAAGACACGAGTTATACGTAGGAAAAAATAAACGGTATATTACATTACGATAGCAATATTTTTAATATAATATACAGCGTGATATAAATCCGAATAAGGGAACACGTTTTTTGTTTTTTGTTTCCGCGCAATGACGTAGTTCTGAACGATAAAATATTTGTTATTATTATTATTCTCATACGTCGAGTAATTAAAATTATTATAACTTGATAATTTTTCGAAATAGCGGGAAATCGGAGAGGGGGGGGTGCTTTTGGAGACTTAACCCAAATGGAATCCAAATGGAATCTCTGGCCCGCTAGTACTTACAAATATAAAATATGCAGATTAATTTAATTTTTTCATAATAGAACATGTTAAAATAAATAACAATAATGAACGTTTTATAATGTTTTGTCCGAAAAACTGTACTAAACGTAAAAAATAAATAAATAACAAAAAGAGCAATAATGGTATTTGAGTATTTTTTCAGAGCCATCATACATATTAAATACAAATAAATTATTATTAATATATTCAATTTATCAAATTTTATTATAAAAAAACAAAAAAAAAATTTTTTAATTGTATTATTATCCCATAAATAATCATATTTTGTTCATCATTAGTGAAAAATTCAAGTTTCGAATTTTAATTATTTCGGAAATAGATTTTAAAACGTTGAAATAGATCGAATGTGAAACGGAACCTTTTCCTGCTTGTATTCAAACTTGAAGTAGCTTTTCCACGTTCATTAAAAAAAAAAAAAAAAAAAAAAAAAACTATTATGAATTTCAAGAAGTGACTTCTCGCAAGTAATATACCAATCGCCAATCGTATTTTCTACCGGAAACATATTATTATAATGATAAACGTCAGATCCGAGAACTTTTTTTTAAGTAGAAAAAGTATTTAAAAAAAAAAAAAAAAAAACATCATTGTAAAATAACTAGCTTTTTCTTTTCACTCGGAATCTATAACGACACTTGTAAAAAAAAAAAAAAAGAAAAAAATTATAATTCTATTCCTACTGGTTTAATAAACACATATCGACTTTAGAAAACATTTAAATTATAGGAATACATATATTATTTTATGGTCTGTTGTGAAAATATTAATTTGCTCAGAAAAATACGCCCCTCTGGTACCTATTTTTCTTGCTTTACAAATTATTTCACGGTTTTGTTATTTACACATTAAGCGATCGAAAATAATTTTTTGAATTAATAAATGTGAGCTGAAGCTTTAGTATCAACGACACGATTAAAAATTTCCCCCTTCCAGTAATTTCAAAAAATTTCCGCCAATGGACGGTATATGTAGACAATAACATATAAGTAGATTGTTATTATGTTTTCTATTATTAAACTGTGCTCTTAATTGAAATAATCAAAGTTATGGAAATAGAATACCGCGAATTATCGCAAAGTCTAGCAATATTATTACATTAGTTTCGGGTGTATTTTCGTCATTAATAAAAGTTCTCAAATATCTTTGGAAAAGTTCGTGACGCTTCTGAGCGCGCACATACGCACTAAGTGGAATACTTTCGGAACCTTCGCGCGCCGAAAAGTTGGAATTTTCAAACCCCAGAAATAGTATTTAACTTGTCAAAAACAATCCATATAGGGTGGGTATCGTTTCAAAAACAAAAATGTTACATAATATTATTACATTCTATCCGAAATCATTCGTCTATGATAAGATATAGTCGAGATTTTCAAAATTTACCAATATTTTATTTTATAAATATTATTCGTTACTTTTGGAATAGGTAATAACAAAATAATCTGTGTCCATTTTTAAATGTAATATTTTGACAATGATTAATTTCGCCATGGTTTAAAGTTAATGATACACAAAATTCCCACAACAGATTTTAACAAATATGAAATTTAAGTTAAACGCGAGTAAATTTGTTCACAGTTTTCCGCTTTAAAAACAATAAATTGATTTTTTTCACGTAATAATTAGAAAAAAAAATCTGTAATTATCTGGAGTAACCCATTATTTGAGCTGAAATACTAAATTTTAAACGCTTTTGATGAGCTGGTTTTCATGAAAATTATATTAAGTTTAGAAAAACGCGTGAGAACACTTTTGACAAAAGAAAACATTGAGCGTTATTAAAATTTTAAAGATTTTAACGTTAAGATTGAAAAGAAAAAAAAAATATTATTTTACGTAAAATGATCATTTTTATACGAATTCTAAATTTAAACGGTTGTAAAAAAAAAAAAAAAACAGTTGTCTTAAGATTAACTAGATTTTAAATGATGTTATGTTAGATTTTTAGGCTATAATATTAATAGGTAATCAAAAAAAAAATCAGCCAAAACTATACAAAACACAAAGTTATTCTAAAATGCTATATTTAATGCAAAAGTTGTAAACTTTTGATGAAAATGTTTTTTCGCTTGTGTTTCAATAATTTTGATAATGGGTTTTTTGAACTCAATTCTAAACTAAATTACCAAATGGATTGTATTAAAATCTCGTGTTTATGGAATATTTTACCGTTTACTAAATTTTTCAACAAGTTTGGAAAATGATTAAGAATAATATTATTTAAAGATGACATCTTTAAACCACCACCGAGATATGAGTTCTAGTTTTAAAAATAATTACTGTATGAAATATTTGGACTAGTATTTCTATTCCAAAAAAAACTGTTTTTGCGAAGAGAAAATAAAAAAAATAAATAACTATCGTTGTAAAAACACTAGCTTCATCACTCCACTAGGAATCTAACAAACTCGCGTCATTTCTCCGTACGCGTATTACACGTTACAATAAATATTTTATATTTTTTATTCGTTTACGGTTTTTTTCTTTTTCATATCATCATCCCCGGCCGGAAGGGGAAGATGCCGCCCCCCAATGATATCGTATTGATTTTGACAAATATTCCACGCGCATCGTCCGCTGGGATTCTCGATTTGTCCGCGAGGGTCTGGCTGGCGGCGGCAAATCCTAAAGGTTGTGCTGCTGAAAAACAGATAGAGGGTATATAACCGAAAAAAAAAATAAGGGGAAATAAGCCATCTGCAAAAAAAAAAAAAATGCACGTATATACTGCAGACCTAAACCCATAAACTGTGGTACCATTAAAAAGGTCCTCCAGAGAGGCATCTCTACTGCACACACACACACACACACACACACACACACACATGATGTGACGTACCGAAAGGGATCATTACTTATGAATTAATCAGGCGGTAAACCCGCGAGGTCTCTCTAGTGCATTATTATTCTTATATAAGTTCGTGTATGTGTGTGTGTGTGTGTGTGTGTACGCATATATAGTGCTGTGCTGTGGTGCACGTGTGTGCGGCGGACGCGTGAGAGTAAAAATAATAGGGGGTTACATAAGTTTTTTATTTTTTATTTATTTATTTTTTTTTTTAAGGTGTTTTCCGAAATCCTTCCGGGACGACGGCCGATCGATTGAATTATTATACGGTTATTTTCGTCGTCGTCGAACTCCCCCAACTACTACCCACCCGCGGTATATTATGTATTTCCCGGGATATCCTTTGATAAAAACGAAAATAAACAAAAAGTGAAAAAAAAAATAATAATAATAGACGACGAAATCGATTTCACATTATCGCGCGGGCCACTTAAACTCTCTATACGCACAGTGACACTTATACCCGTGTGGTTTTGCGTTTTTATACATACGTGTGTTCGTTTATATAATATGAGTTTATCTGTGTGTGTGTGTGTGTGTGTGTGTGTGTGTGTGTGTGTGGGGGGGGAGGGAAATAAAAAGCAAATTTCGATGGCACCACGTGAGAATCGCGCGCATCGTTATTCCCTTTTTCTTGTCATTATCGGACAACGAAGTTTTTTAAGTTTGAAAATCACGACTTGAAGAGTAAAAACGGTTTTAGCAGCGGATCTGAGACAACTCTCGATTTGTTCTAAAAAAAAATGAATCCGAAAGGATATGTAATATACAATTTTTAATAAAAGACAGGAATGTGACAAAATTACCTAATAAATCAACGACGGAAATGGTGACAAATCATAGGCAAAATAATTTGGATAAAAATAATTAAACTCAATTTTTATGTAGACAAATAATATATATTTTTCAATATCATACTGACATAAATACAAAAAAAAAATGTATCTGGATAAATGTGAAAAAAATAATATTTAATTTCATATTGATTTTTAATTTAAAATATATCAATACCAACATTACGCAAACAATAAATTCAAGTATTGAAAAAAGTTATTTTTAAAAATACACGACATGTAATAAAATGTTCATTTGTATAGACTATACTGGAAAAGTTACATATGAACTTCAAAAATATTTTTCTTAGATATATTTAAGTTTTGATTTTTCAATTTGACTTAACCGTATTCAGTGTTACTTAACCACACTATTTATTAATTCCATTTAAATATTATAAATAATAAATTTATCCTATTACACTCAACACTGGTTATGATCAAAGTAACTATTCAGTTGGTCAGCCAACCTAAGTGTTCATTTAATAAGTCTTCATTTATTAAGCTCCGTATTCAATACGAATTGGCTAAAATTATTAATCATTTATACATTATTATAGGTATAAGATAGTGCAATCATTTGTGGGTAAGCCTCTCTCTTCGCGTCAATAATAGTGCATGGATTAATCGTTGTGCTGAGGGGAATGCAGAGGAAGGGTAGTCAACCACATACCAATAATTATTTGATAATTTATTTCAATAGTACCATATAAATGATTATATCAAAAAAAAAATATGTATTTTTTTTATAAAAAATTAAGTACACCAAGCCAATATGGGGACGAATATCACACATAACAGTATTTAGATAATGTGATTTTGTTACTTTGACACATTGACTGACTTTAGCCAGTAATTAATTAATGCTTTGACTAAAATCAGTAGATATTATTTATGATAATAATATAATAGCTATAGATTAATTACTTTGACTGTAACATATCATGTAATAATATAATATAATATAATAAAACTATTCACGCCTCCCCCTCCCCCCACCCATAAACGTATCGGTCCTCGCTTTCGACTGTCGTGATTGTACGTCACTATCGTCGCTATCTGATGCCGCAGCGAATTATATAATATGTATACCGTTATTTGCCTGCAATCGGATCGGCCCTGTAAACTATATTTATTTCAAAAGCGATTTTATTTTCGACTACAACAAAAACCAAAGAGCGCACGCGTCGAATTCTCGCGATATTCAATAATTTAAACCGTATAGAGAGGATTTAAACGCATCATTAATATTTCATGCCTTCAAAACGTCGCTATAAATGCGTACTGCGACATTTCTAGGAAACGTCCACACGCGTTCACTAATTATACCTCGTGTGTACGCGCGTATTTCAATAATGCGCTCAATACAATAGTCGTCACGTGATATAATATTCACGACCTAAACGGAACATTATATATATATATGTATTATATACTAAGCTATCGTCAATGTTCTCGCCGCCGTCTCTTTCGCATCGAAACCCCGTCGAGTCCGATATATTGTTCATAGTACATACATTTCCCCAAATCGAGTTTAATGTACGATGATGACTACTATACCAGTGCGCTAAATAACAATATACTATTGTAACAAAATGGTGTCTGATATGCGAATACGCGAAATTATATTTTTATTCTTAAACAAAAATAGTAATTATTTACCACGGTGTAACGTGATATCAATATATTGTGCTAAACCCCATATCGATTTCGTTTTTAATTATTCCCTTCGTATTGCATTATTTTAATTTTAATAATTAAAAACTAATAAAAAAATTGCCTTACATGAGCTGAAGGTCCGCTTCGAAATCGTCTTATTGAAGAAATGATTTGACGTTTATTTGAAAATTCAATACACTTACTAAGGGCACCCCACCCAGGATGGAAGAATACCCATGGTGTGAAGAATGACCGGATTTTTAATCATGGACGTTATAGCTAACCGATTCCAACAGATTGATTTTAGTTGGAAAATCTTTAAAACAAAAGCCAACGATTTCATTAAATTATAAAACATTAGTTTATATTTGAAATATCAATCGGAAGAGGTCCAAAAAGGAAAAATTATAAAATTATAAAGACGAATTAATATTTGAAGGTATTTAAAACTTTGGTATTTCCATAAATGTATTAAAAATATAAAATGTTAATCTTTTATTTATTTATTTTTTTTTAAATCAAACTTTTAAATACGTAACTAATAGTATGATATTAGGTAATGAAATACTAACAACTCATTAATATTTTTTGTAATATTTTTGTTTATTTTTATAAATGTTCAAAATGCTATACATATGCTATACATTCATTGACTGCTATACATAACTCAATTTTATACAACCATGATCTTTGTAATGAAATTATGCTTGTAACTCGGTGTATTTTTTGAAAAATAAAATGCTCTCATTCATTCAAAATTCAACCGATTTCAAAATTGTTTTTTCCCCGAGTAACTTATAAGTAATTCTACAAAATGGTTATAATGTTTTTGAATACTCAAAAAATTTTTTTTGGTGGTTTTGAATTTTGGATTTTTTTTTAACCATGGTAAAAGATAAGTCACAAATTATTAAATATTAAGGGCTATAAGTCACAAATTATGTTAAAAAAAACGGAACTTCAATATCTGCATTATATTAGGAGTAATAACTACTAACTTTTCAATTAATTTACACACTGTATGTATATATATATTGTATTCAAAATATATTTGCGAACGTTATAACGATTGTAATAACAAAACGATATTCTATATGGAAAATCAAAAAGATTAAAAAAAAAAAAACATAATAATATTTTATTTAACTCGGTGATTTCACGAGCGAGTTCCAACGCCGCTATATAATAATATTATACAAAAACCGTGCAATGAACGTATACAAGTAATAATCAGGCGCTCGGTATAGGCATTTTTCGTACTTTCCAGAATATTGAGCGACAACTCGAGTATCATTCGAAACGGTTCGGGTGGTACACTTTTATCGTATAAACCAGGGGTCTCCAACCTTTTTTTCGCCAAATTTAAGATACGCTTTGGCATCGCGGGCCAACATTTTATAGAGGTTATTAAATCGAAGAATTGATAAGATTTCAATAGAAAAATGTATGTTTATTTTTATAAATTTTAAATTTTATTTACATAATTTTTAGATTCTGAGCGAAGCGAAGACGCTAATGATTTTACAGTGATGTTTTTACTCTCTCTTTTCCTGGAAACATTTTTTCGTATAGAAATACTTGTTCAAAAGTTTCGATCAGTAACTTTATATATCCGAAATCACACTCAGATATTAGTATATTACTTAAGACAGGTGATTTTTCAAATTGGTCAATAATTTTTCCAAGAACGAGGAAAATCTATTGAAAAATTGAAAAAAAAAAATTGTAAAATAAGCTACTACCCGAATATTCATAAAACTGAAAATTGTTTTATAACATAACTTCAAAAATAATTTAGTTGTATTTTGTCGTTGTGATAATATTTTTTCGCCATCTAATGTATTTTCCAGGCTGAATACGATGGTATAAACAACATTAATTAGCTTGGGGGGCCGGTACAAAAACCTTGGCGGGCCGTAGGTTGGAGACCCCTGGTATAAACAATATAGTTCAACATATACAGTAGCAATGATAACAAAATAAGTTCCATTATGCATATTATATAATAATATTATGGTAATTTTATACGCCGATCGGTTTGGCGAATACAAAACGCGCTCTCGAAATTCTAAACGAACATTGGGATATTGTATAATAATTTACCAATCGAATAGTGTAATAATAGTTACCCCTATTTAGTTTATTAACACGGGATCATGGGTGTGCGATTAAAAACGAACGCGTCTCGCGAATTAAATAGCAAACGAGGATTCCGAATATTACGATGATAATTGTATAGAAATTTCCATACGAAAAGCACGACGAAATGTGGCGAACGAAAACGATACCATACATTCGAGAAATTCGAGTACGTACATAAGTACATTAATACACTTACTGTAATGTGTTATTTTATATTCATTACGACCTGAATTCAATTCGGTCGAATCGATAATATCGAATCGTGAGTCACATATAAAAACGCTTCAAATTCAACAACACTTTTACAGCGAAAAATCTTAATTACAATTTTTTTTATTATTATTATTATTATTATTATTATTACTGTGTCGTACTAAGCCGAGTTTTGTTTTACAAAGCATGCTCGAAATCATTTTGAACTAGGTCATTTTGAAAATAGGGTTTAGTCTATTTCTTCCATAAATTGAATTTCTGTTAAATTTACATTTATATTAATAGTGGATTAATCTATTTCTTATGAAAACGGGTCATTTTATTCATATTAAAATGTTTCTCTAAAAGAACCTATATTCGAGCATTCATTCGGAAAAAGAGTTATTTACATATAATGAATGTAAAAGTAAATTTATTGCAAAGAGTGGCGTTAATCCTTTTTCGAAATTCCCTATTCCATTTTATAAATTTAATACCTGTTCGAAAGTCGTTTAATTTGAACGATTTTTCCAACGGCGCTGTATAGATTTTTCCTTATCCGATATAAAATTAATATACTCTCTGACAATAAGATTGTTGTTTTACAAAGAAAAATAATTTTGTTTTACCGAAATTCCTCGGTGATTTATTATATTATGACGTATTTCGTGTGTTGTACATATATTATTAAACAAAATAATATCATTATAAAGCGGAAAAAACGACAAAAAAGATACAATTTAATGAAAATGTTGATAAAAATAAAAATTTAAAGCGTAGCAAACAAACGAGTTGATACAAATTTTGTTTACAACTCGTAGAAATCAATTTTGATAATTTATATAACAATGTATTATTTATGGATACATTTTACTCATTGCAGACTACTTTTAAATAGTAGCTATATTATTCAAATGTAAGTAATCTAATTGAATATGATATTTAAATATTTGTTTGTTATTAAAACGTTTTAAGTAGTTGTTACATTTTTATAGATTTTTTTTTTATTTACATAATATATTATTATGTTGTTTATTATAAGTGTTTAAATATTACTAAGAGTATTTTTTTATAAACTGGTAATTCGATTTTTTTTTTCACAGCTAGAAAATTGTATATTAAGTTATATTCCCATAAGTTAAAACTATTTTACCAATTTTACCAGTTTGACGGTAAATTTACCAATATAATCTTTCTTTTTTTTTTTTAGGTAAATTTTTCATCTTTAGTTTTTATAACCTACTGTAAATTCTATTTAACATGACATTTTCCTTTAAAGGAAATATTTTCAAATACTATACGAGTATTACCTTATTCTCATTGTTAATTATAGACACAGTCATTTCCGTTTAACGAATTTAATACGTATATCTATATCAAACTCGCTTTTGTAAAATGATTTCAGTAACAACAGTATGACGTGATTAAATGTAAAATAATGATGGATTTTTTTTTTTACAATGTTCCGCAAGGGACAATGACAACTACGGACTTAAATTTGCACGAATGTACATACCTGTTTGTTTTCTTACATCATGGAAATTTCACAGTACGAAATAAGATTTGAAATGAACCGTGGCGAATAAACGAATAAGAAAAAAAAAAAAAAAATTAGAAAAAATTAGGGATGGGTCGAACTACCATTTTTTCTCAATCTGTTCGAACTCGAACTTGAATGTGAATTTTAATCGAACTACTTTCGAACTTTTTCGTACCTCAAAAAAAATTAAAACATTTGAGAATATATGCATGGTTAATTTGAAGAGGAAAAATATAAATGGTAGAAAAAAATTTTATGTTAATGTTTAAAAGTCATATGTTTTAAATGTTTTAATACATTTAAGTTTCAATTGTGTTACACTTTTAAATCGACATTTTAAAAACAAGTGAAATTAAAAGTAAAAATTTCAGGAAAAAAAAATTTTCGAGTTCGAGGCGTTCGAGGAGAAAAAATATGGAAAAAAAAAAAAAACCCTCCGCGGTTTTCGAACGCGAGTACGCGAGAGCGTAGTAGTATAGTAGTCGGCGTACGATCCGCAGTGTGGCGCCACCTCATTGAGTGCGGCTCAAAAATAATAATAATAATAATAATCGTCCGTCTCGGTGGTCGGCGACCGAGACCGACCGGGGCCGATATCGCGCGGCCGCCGTCGCCGCCGCCGCCGCCGCCGATTACCGGCGTACCGTCAGTGTACCACGCGCGCACGTCGACGCCGGTCTCGAGCACACACACGTTGTATTCGTCGCGTCATCACCACCACCACCCGCACCAACCGCACCACCGCCAGCCAGACATCGCGCGTAAGAATATCAGCTGCTGCCGGGGCCCGCGTCACGCACACACGCGCGCGCGAGAACAGCCGTAGCCCTCTCTCTAGAGCGCTCTCTACGCGCTTGTGTGTGTGTGTGTGTACACTTATCGTCCGCCGCCGTCGCACGAGTCTCGGCGGACGACAGTCGTTCGCAGTCTCGCCGTCAGGTACGACATGTTCGTAGCGGAACCGATAGTTGCCGCCCCCGCCGCCGCCCGATTCGAGCAGCACAGTCGTCGTAGTCGCAGCAGCAGCAGCAGCAGCAACACCGCCGGTGCTCTCGGACCACGACATCAGTCGTCGTCGTGAGCCGAGACGCGCGAGTCTTGTCCGCTCTTGTTGTACACCCAAAATAAAAACGTCTCTTCTGCGCGCAGCAGTAGTGAATTTTTTTATAAGTGTTCCGGAGTTAAATAAATTTTCTTATTTTTTTTTTTTCCAAGTGCGCGATCGTTCGCGCGACAAACATTTATATTATTATTATTGTAATAATAATATTTTATTACAAGAGACAATAATATTATATTCGATTACGCGAACGTTTTCGATTTGAATTTTTTTTTTTTTTTCGAATTCGCGTATTTTTTTTTTTTTTTTTTTCTGACTTACGATTTTCTCCTCACGTTTGACGACGACGACAACGAAGACGAGAAAATATTATTTTTTTTTTTTTTTTTGAAATCACTCGAGACTGTTTACCGAGGTGACAAAAAAAAAAAAATTTGGACTCGTAAAAATTTATTCGTTTGATATTATTTGTTGAAAATATCATAGAAAAAAAAATTTCGTACCGAGCGGTTCGACGACAAATATATTATATATATTTTTTTTTCTCGCCGATCATTTCACACGATGGTACCTAAACAAGGCGCCGCTCTGAACCGAAACGGCAACGGCAACGACGACGCGACCGAAGACACGGAAATGGAAACCCAACCACAGTACGTGTTCGGTTCGCAGCTGGTCGACGAGAACTCGCCAACACCGTATACCGACGCAACACAGGTGCGTGTCCCTATATTTTTTTTCACATCTTCCCCCCTTTTTTTTTTTTTCCCCCCAAATAAAAAATCATATATACATGCGATATATTTGTGTGTGTGTGTGTTTATTTTTCGGACGTATGCGTATTAAAGGGGAAAAAAATCATTACCTTCTTGATAACGTGTGTTTAGACGGAAAAAAATTTGATACAAAAAAAATATATTACCGAGGAAAAAAAAAAATTAATCGTCGCAAATTTCCGAAAAATTCAAATTCATAACATCTCGCGCGCCCGTTATCTTATCTGAACGCGCGCCACCGCCGCCGCCGCTTAGTCTGTCGCGGCCGCGATGTGTATACAATCGTTTTTTATGACTTTATTTTTTTTCTACTGCTTCTCGCGAAAAAAATAAAATCAAGTTATTTTTACACTTCGCGAACGCGAACGGACTTTTCGTCCATCACTTTGTTTATTTTTTTCTACTATTTTTAAGTTACTTGTGATTCCGATGATATTTCGCGAATAATCGCACTTATTCCTCCAGACTTTTAAAATTCCCGATCGACTATTATATTTTTCGCCCTTCGATTTCAATAGTTTTTATATTTTAGTGACCTAAAATAAGTAAAAAATCATTCGGTAATTTTGTAGGTGCCTAAGTGAGATTATTATTATTATTATTTTTTTTTTTTTTGAGTTCGCAATAAAAAATTTCCGATTTTTCCGATTATATTTTTGTTGTTAATGTTTTTCCAAAAAAAAAAAAAAAAAACGCCCGAATTTTTTCCAACTTTGTCGCGTAAAATTTTCCACAGTCTAATATTTTATATTTCGGTCGATTTTGATGACGTAAATATTTTCAAATCGGTGAAAATTAAAAATTCTTGAAGGTGTGTACTCTGTAATCAAATTTTTCGATTTTATTTCCGTCGAAAATCATGTTTTTTTCCTAAAAAAATATTTAAATCGAATTTCCTCCGAGTTCAGCGCGTAAAATTTCCAAGTGATGGAAATATTATATTTTTCCGTGGATTTTGATGACGTAAAAATTTTCGATCGCTAAAAACGAATAATTCGTGTAAGACATGCACCAATCGAGTTTAAACGATTTTTCCCGATTACATTTCTGCCGAAAATACTTATTTTCCAACAATATACCATTCTTATATCGAAATTCCTCGAAACTTTGTCGCTCACAATTTCGGATCTATCCAAGTATAAAATATTTTTCGTTGGATTTTAATGTTGTAAAAATTTCTAGACATCTTAAAAAAATAAATAAATAAAAATAATTCGTAATGAGAAGTATATTTTGTTCGATAAAAAATATTCGCTTATCTATATAAAATCGACATAGACAATTTATTATTATTAATTCATGTTAGGTACCTACAACATAATTTATAAATTATTTTTCGGTAATTGAATCCGTCACGAATATCGCGCGTACCTATACCTAGCTGCTATGCATTATTAATGTTACGCCGATGTGTAATTTTTTTTTTTTTTTAATCGATTTTTTATCATTTATATTTTTTTCTAAATAATGCGACGTATGCCTCGAACGAATAACGTAAGTACACCCGGAAACGTTTCGTGAACACGGTCCATGAATGTGTTGGAATATTGTTAACCAAGGACTAATCCGTATATGGCAAATCGCATTGCCAGCTGTTGTAACGTTCGTGTATGTTTCTGTATGCGCCGCCGTAAACGCGGCGATATATTTATAGATAATTATTATAATTTTTCCCATTTGCGTCGAGATACTTTTTTTACAACAAAAAAATCGGCTAAGTTTAAAAAATATACCTACGCTATAACTCGCGTAAAATAAAACGTAATATATTGCCCTCCGAGTATTGTGGAAAAATTTTAAAACTCGCAATACACCTATACACTAACATTTAATGGGTACATCGTATATTATAGTGCGTTGGTATTAATTTATTTTTAGGTGCCCATTACTGCGTACTAGTTTTGCGGCGCGGAGTGCAATAAACTCCGCTCAAAATTAATATAATTATGAATCGAGTCAATGTCATCGTGTCGCGGCGTCGTCGTGTGTAGTATACCTCTACGTAGATGCGCGCAAAAATTATATATGGATTTTAAATTGCTCGTTATCTCTGAATAATGATCGCTATTCTCCGGCGTGTTGTAATATTTTTTTAGATGAAAACTCGTATTTCCTGCTCGCGTTCGAATTTTTTAGTTGTCGAGCAAAAATTCGTCGTTATTAGATACGCGAGTACTATATCATAATTTCCGTAACGCTCGCCGAGCGCTCGATCTGATTAATAATAATAATAATAATAATAATATGTTCGTATGTACGTTTTTTCGTTTTTTTTCTTTTCTCATCTGACCTTTAGTCGTACGCCAAGGGGATTTTTTTTCTATTCCGAAGATAAATTTCCGGTGAAAAAAACGAGAGCAAAAAAAAAAAAAAAAAAAACCATTTTAAATAATAAATAAGCGAATAAAATATAAAAAGCGCTATTTATATATGTTTAGCGGGCGGCTAGCCATGGGAATCGCCTTAGTATTTTTTTCCGTTTTTTCCGTCATCTGTTCCGCCGCCGCGCCGGTCGGTCGAGATCATCAAACATTAAAAAAATTAGGTATCGCCGGGGAGTACCCGCAGCGGCGGCGGCGGCGGCGGCGATGCCCGTGGTGATGAGCAGCGGGGGCGGCGGGGAGGTCGGTCGCGCGCGCCGCCGCCGCTCTCGGAGATAGACAGGTGGTTGCCCCGTCCGAAGGTTGTGGTGCGTGTGTGCGTGCGTATCGCCGTCCGTGTGTACGGGCCGGCGAACGTAAACGCCGCGGCTGTGTGTGTGTGCGTGCGCCGCGGCAATGAGTCATTCGCCTTTTCCGCGTGACCGTCCGTGCCGTGGCTGCGGGCCGCGGGGGGAGAACGCGTGAGGTTGCCGCCGCCGCCACCGGTACGCGGGCGGACCCGCGCGCTCGCTCGCTCCTCGTTAATGACCTTGAGTTATACAGCACACAACACCGCACCGCCGCCGCCGACCCGTGCCCGTCGACGCCTTGACAGTGAAAGTAAACCCTCCGCCGCGCCGCCGCATGCCTCGCGCAACGAGCCACGGCTGAGGCGGCGGGGAACACGCGCGCACACATACGCGTGTAAAACACGATTATACACGTGTTTATTACGTATATGCACACACACACATATTTATATAAATGTATATATTGGCAATGTTATCGTATTACTATTATTATTATTACTATTACTATGTTATTAAGATTATAATATAATATTATTAATATTATTTTTTTTTTTTTTTATTTTTATTTTTTACTCACGACGCGTTTTGCCAACGAATATTATTGTTATTATTGCCGTTTGACGTGCGCGTTCATAGATTAAATATTATTATTATCACAGGGAATAATTTAATTTACTTAGGTACTATATGTATGAATAATTATTGTAAATAATATTAATTGTTGTTCCTTTTAGGTGTACATAATATACATATTAATTCGACGGCGTGACCTAAATACCGCCCGTTGATATGTGATTGATTTGAATGATAATATTATGTGCGTGATAAAATAATATGTTTATTACAGGACTAGTCATAAATACCTACTATATGTGTATGCGAATCACTTTTCGCCAATATTCGCAATTTCTTTTCACGTCCGAATCGTTTACGATTTAAACAAAATATCAGGCAGTGTCGAGGACAAAAATATATTTATTTTTATATTTTTGAAAAATGTATCTCCTCGGTGGTAACCAATCAAATAGTCGATTCGTATAAATGTATTAATTTTTCTTCACACTATTCACGTGATTTACAACATTATCTGACACGTTTTAATTGTTTTAAATAATGAGTTTGATATATTATTTAGTTTACTATTATAATATCTATACGAAACAATTTTTTTTTTAATAATTTAGATTGTTAATTGATCCCTTTTTTTTATATAAATTTTAGTCACTTTTCAACTATTTTAAATATTAGTGTGCGCGATAGACGGTCTTACGCTTCGGCGTCGTCCGCCATTGCGTGTCCTAGCTAATGGTATTAATAAACATTTACCTAATAATTAAACGGGCGGTTTGAGATTTTGTAATTCTTTGGTTCGATTATTGTAAAAAGTCTCTCACCTACAAAATAAACATTTTTTAACTAGATCGTATCGATATCTACTAGATTAGACGTGTGCCTAACCATTTCCAAATTCCGGGTCACGTTTGAAATTTTTATTTATACTGCTTACCCATATTTTATAAGTAACTAATTTACTTATTTCACAGGGCTTTTTTTTTTTTTTTTACTACAATAATAATATTATCAATGATTTCAAGGACATCGGACTTCATTATCTAAGTAATTTAGATATTGCAGACTATACTGTGTTTTTATATTACTTTAATAAAATGTCATTCATTCATTTAATTTATGACCTTTATTTAATTTTTCATTATTATCGTGTTTAAAAATACTGGATGTTTCCATCTGAGTTAATAATTTTATTTTATAATTTAGAAATTAAACTACAGCTATAGTCTCGGTTTGTATTTTTTATTTTTATCTACACTAATTCCTAATTTTATGATATTTTCACGGGTCGCGCGGATTGGGCACGCGTGCATTAGATTATATCGTAATTTCAAAACAAGCTAGGTTTTTTGCCATCATTACTTTTATTATTACTATAAGTATTTTTAAAAAATACATTATTTTCGTAAATTCGAAGTTTAGGCATATTTTTTCCGTTCAGATTATTATATAATAATAAAATTAACTCGTGCTTAGAGCTTCGTTTCCACTATAGTCTATCAGTATTTTATTCTCAATTTTATATTTCGCTAGCGTAAATATTTTAAATGACACGCTAAGACTCTAAAGATAACTTTATTTTTTACTTCAAGTTGATTTATACTCGAAAGAAATCAATACTATACCCACCAGCATTTCATTAAATTACAAAATGTGTAATTGGAAAAATATATTATATTTGTAAAAATAGTATATGCGTAAGTAAGTGTATACCTAACAGTAAAATGATTATTTGTAGAATACCTGAAGATTCATAAAAAATTTTAAAATACTTACTATTATTATTAATATGAATATTTGGTTTTATTAACTCTATTCAGTGGTGTTTCGCTTTACTCTTAGTTATTTACTTTTTTTTTAAAAAACAAAAAAAACCTTTTTGAAATTTATTTACCTATATGATACTCAATTCAGTATAGATGCGGAGTACAATTATCTGAGATAGGTATCAAATAAACATTTTGGAATCCCCGTTAAGGTAATATAAAACCACCTACACTGGTTACACTCCTACTCCTACTTTAATATTTTCGGTCGAACCATAAGACATGTACAATATGTTCAAACTGCCTCGGGTTATTAATCATTATTAAGGCTCGAAACTTACAGCAAATTTTGAAATATTCATCTATAATATGTGACTTAAAAATTTAACTTCATTAGTATATTCTAAAAGTTCGAGTAAAAGAATAGTTCTATTTAAATTTCAGTAAAAAAATATACACTATTATAATTTTTTTCATATTCATAATTGTGGGCATATTATACAAACTTGATCACAAATTTACTTAAAAATGAAAATTCCCCAATGAACAAATCGTTTAGTGAATCGCTCTATTTTCGTCAATTCCACTGTAAATTCTCTCTCGCATAATAATATTCGATTGTAACTGCCGCATTAATAAAGAATAAATTTAATTTATTGATAGTATTGCCCGTGAGGAGAGAGCAGAGAATATTTATCAGATAGATGCTTTTAATAAATAGACTAACTAACAACTATTGTCATAGAAAAAATCAAAATCAAGTAGACATTCATTAATATAATGAAATATTATCTTGATTGGAACTATGAACAACAAAATTACGTTTACTTGTTCTAATATTAAATATAGGTTATTATACTAAAATAATTCGAAAAATATGCATTTAGCGGCATACAAGTATCGAGCTCTGATTATTTTTAATGATATACTTAATTATTACAATAATGATTTCTCAATATACCGAATTCATAGTAAAATAAGTAAATAGCTGTGTGTAAAATTTTATTGACGGGAAAAAATAAAAATAACGTTTATGTCTAGTGTTTTGATTGGTATTCGAATAGTAAAATAATTAGAAAAGAATGAGTTTTTAAAAAATAAATTAAGTGTTGATTTTTTTTTTTTTTTTTCAACGAAACGGATTTGTGACTGCCATTTTTTTTGATAAAAGACATTATATGAAAATACTCGAAAGGCTCGAACCGTAATATTATTACACTTGATTAATATACAAAATTATAATTGATTACAATAATAATTACTACGGATGATTTTTTTTCGAATATAATTTAATGGCGTGTGTGTGTGTGTGTGTGTTTTTGATTTTGTTTCGCAGACTAAGAAGAACAACCCGCATCACACGAAGCGTCCGATGAACGCGTTCATGGTTTGGTCGCAGATCGAGCGTCGCAAGATCTGCGAACGTCAGCCGGACATGCACAACGCGGAGATCAGCAAGCAGCTGGGCATGCTGTGGAAAACGCTGTCGGACGACTGCAAGCGTCCGTTCATCGAGGAGGCGGAGAAGTTGAGACTGATGCACCTGAAGGAGTATCCGGACTACAAGTACAAGCCGCGCAAGCGCGGACCGAAGGCATCGGCTGGGGGCGGCACGGCGGCCGCAGTGAAGAACAACGGTACCGCGGCCGCGGCGGCCCAGTCCAAGTTCCGCAAGAACATGGGCAAGAAGTTCGGATCGAGCATCAGCGGGGCCCGCGTCTCGTCCACCATAACGTCGGGCACGGTGCAGCTGGTGCACGACACCACCGCCAACCACAACAACCGGCACCACCAACACGTCGCAGCAACGTCACAGTCGTCGTCGTCGGCGGCCATGCAAGTGGACTCCAGGTCCAGGTCGTCGTTCCAACGGCGCACCGGCATACTGGTGAACCGCAGCATGACGCCCGTGGACACGGAACGTCTGGCCACCGGCAAGTTTCACATCACCATCGACGCGACCAAGCGCACCGCGACGACCGGCACCATAACCGGCGGCGGCGGCGGCTTGGTCGGCAACGGCGGCAACATTAACGCGGCCATCCAAGTGTGCATGCCCGCCTCGCCGAACGGCGCCAAGATACCGAACAGCCCTTCGGCCCCGACGCCCAACTCGCCCGAGAGCGCCGTGTACGACGACGACTATCAGAACGCGTTCAAGTTCAAACCGATGGACGTGGCGTCGTCGGCCACCATCACGGTCATACAGCCGGGCGAGCCCGCGCTGGACCTGTTGCCGGACGACGAGGACAGCGTGCTGCTCAGCCCCGACTCCGTGGCCTCGTACCTGTCCGAACAGCAGCTGGACCACCATCAGCAGCCGCAGACTCAGGACGAGGCGGAAATCATGATGGACCACTGTCTGCTGGAGGCGGCCCAGGAGGACGACGAGCGCACGCAGCTGGTGATGGACCCGAACATGATGAACACGGAGAGCGACGAGCAACACTCCGCCGCCGTTCATCACCGCCGGCTGTTGCATCTGGTCGACGATTCCAACGACGTGATATTGAACGCTGCCGCAGCTGGCGGCAGCGAAATGGTCATTGTGAACGACCATCACGACAGCCTGTTGCAAATGGACGAGCGCCACCCGGAACTGTTGCACCACATGGACACGGACGACGAGGCCGCCGGTGACCGCCGCAGCAGCATCATCTTGCAGATCAAGACCGAGCACGACAACGGCGGCGCCGGCCCCGGTGCCGGCGGCTTCTCGCTGGACGAGCCGCTGATCAAGGACGAGGAGATGATGTCGCAGCCGTGCGCCCTGATCAACGCCATGGCGCTGTTCGCGCGCGTCAAGTGCGAACCCATGGACTGCGGCATGCAACAGGAGCTGTGCAGCGTGGACGTGTCCGTGGGCCTGCAGGAGGAGGACGGTGACGGCGGCGATCTGCAGGACGACGACAACCCGGCCGCGGATCTGGCCGACCTGGACTCGCTGTCCATCGACATGCTGATCGGCGAACGCGCGCTGGACATTTCCCACGAGCCGGTGTACGACCGCAACCGACAGGATTCGCATCTCGAGTTCGCGTGCACCGAGGACATGAACGAGATGTTGATGGGCATCGGCATCACTCCGGTGACCGGTAGCAACGAGCCCGACATGTACGAGGCCGCCAGCAGCGGCAGCCTCTGTTAGATCGCTCCCCTCACACCCCCCCCCTTCCCACTCATCATCCCCTTTAATACTACTACTACTACATATACCGTCGCCCCCCCACCCCATCCCCGAGGAAAGTATAATAATATTATTATGATAGCGATGTCGTCACCCCCCCCCCTCCCCCAATAATATCCGTCATCCACCTACCCACCTGTTTGCCGCCCGCGAGCGTGATGAAATATATGAAATCGATGATTATATAAAAACAAACAATATTTGTATTAATCGTAAAAAATTCAGGTAACTCTGTGATCGGTTATTTAGAAATATAAAAAAAAAAAAAATGACAAAAAAAAAACAAAAAAAAAAAAAAAACTGATATTTTATTATTATTATTATTATATTATATAAACGATATTATAAAAGATTATTATTATTTTTATTTTTTTTTTTTTTCTAAAGATAATTTATTCGTATAATATTACGTTTTCTCTTCTTTCGTCTCGTAGTCGTATGATGAAATATATTATATGTTTATAATATAATATTATTATATTATTATTATTATTATTATTATTATTATTACTATGCCGCACACGCGTTTCGTAGGTATGCGCGAAGGAATAGGCGCGCACTCGCGCGCCCGCGTCTGTGTGTATTAACTATTATTATAATATAATATTGTGTATGTGTATCGCAGAAAAGAAAAAACGAAAAAAAAAATAAAAAAAAACAATTGCACACATATGAATCGACGTGCTCGCGTTTGGAGTATAATATTATAATAAATCACACCCACGTTAGTGTTTTTATGTCCGTTTGTTTTTTTGTTTTTTTTTTTTTCTGTATACGTCTACTACTACTACTACTACTTATACTTATTTTACAAAAAAAAAAAAATATATATATACATATTATATATACCGATTTTGATGGTAGACAGTCGAAATTTTTTTTCTCTATGCGTTGTAAATAAACGCGTTAATCCTCCACACACATAAATATACACGTTGTATGTATATATATTATATAATTTATAAATGTAATCGTTTAATATTGTTATATGTACGTAACCCTAATATTATAATATGTGTCGATATATTATTATTATTCTTATCTTATATTGAAATCGAATTTTTTATTTATTTTTTTTTTTTTTGATTTATTCACGCGTAAGATAACCCCGGACGTTTATACACGTATATATTTAATATGTCCGGCGATGCGATCATTAATTATGCAGGAAAAATAAATAAATACATATATATTATATTATGTATATTAAATTTTATTAATTTTAATAAAATTTTACGTTTTCGGTCGTATTTCTCTGTAAATCGCTTCTGAACGCGCGCTATAATAATTAAATGATAATATTTAAATTATTTTTTACAATATTTTATATAATACTGTATATTCAGCAAGTAGAGAGCAGCTCGTAGGTAGACGACGTGTTTAAATTGCGCTTTATAAACTCTTTTTTTTTTTTCTTTTACTCCAAGTGTGAACATTATTTCAATGTGTGTGAATATATTAAATATTATATATTATGTACTGATGAACATTATATACAGTTGCTTAAGCGTCGTATTAAGTATATATAAATACATATATATTTGTATGTAATGTAATGTATAGGGTGCTTCCATATTTGTATTCGTTATTGTGAATAAAAGGGCAAAACAGAATAAGAAAAAAAAAATGATAATATATTTTATATATTAAACGATATGAAATCTTGTGTCCGAATTAGAGAAAGAGGAATGTTTTTTCAATGTCATATTATTATTTTTTTTTTCTACGCTTGGCTAGATACTTACCCCACATATTATTATAATCAGCGTATTTCGATTAACCTGTATTTTTTTTTTTTTTTCATTGCAACCATAGGAAATCAAATTATTAATATTATACCGCATAACTCAACAGTGTAAAAAAAAATTTTAAAATAAAATAATAATAATAACATGTACATAAATGAGAAGAGAAACACATGGCGTGTACGATACTAAGGCGTTTGTATCATTTTTACCATTTGAAATCCCTCAAGTCATTTTTTGTACTGTATAATAAACCATTTTCAGATGATCTCAAGATTTTTTTTTTTTTTTTTTTAAATATAATATTGTATAACTTCCAAAACTTTTTCTGAACATGTAATAATTATTAAAACACAATGATATGAGAATATTATATTTGTTCTACACAAAACGCATTTACAGCTGATATTATTTTGTAAAATGACTTGATTTTTTGTATTTTAATCGCGAGAAATTTAGTCATTTTTTTTTTTTTTTTCGAATACAAAATATGTAAAAGAAATACGCGTACATTTATGTGACGTAATATCGTTATATATATGTATACGCGTTTATAAAATTTTAAAAACAATATACAAAATTATAATAAAAACGAAAAAATACAAGGTCTAATATTATATATTCTTTAAACCTTATTATTATTATCATTATTATTATTATTATTATTATTATTATTATTATTATTATATTGTTTTCTATATATAAATGTATTAGCGTTTAAAATATATTATTATTATTATTATTAAACATACAACCTCTACTTTCTATTTCTTTTATATATATATATATATATATATATATAAAATATTATTAGTTGGTTTATATTATTAATATTATATTATTACTCTACAATAGTGTACATAAAAATGATGTGTACCATAATTTACATGTGTTGTATATAGATTTACTCATTTTACATTATTACAGGTAGACTTACTGTGTACTGTACCTAAATATAATGTTCGCATGTAAATCAGTATGATAATATGATGTTAAGAAATTTTAACACTTTTTTTTATTTTATTTTTACTACATTATTTTGCGCGTCGCGTATACATATATAAGTAAAATATGAAAAAAAAAAAAAAAAAACACGCGCAATGTAAAAGAAAAAAAATACATTACAAAAAATTAAATAATAAAAGTGTATTCTTTTTTTTTATATCTTAAAATTATATTTATATAATTGTTAAATCAATTGCATTTTTTTTGTTTTTTTATCATTTGCATACCGAATTTTTCCAAGTCTCCTCCCACTGATCCTTGATTCGGATTTTTTTTCTTTCCGCACCAGTGCTGCGCAGAGACAGGTACTATGCGAACACAATGATAATATCGAACACGATGGCCGCATTATATTATTATTTTATTATTATCATTATTATTATATTGTTGCGCCGCGTTATTATGTAGCGCAGCAGCCGGACGAGACGAAGCCGTCGAACTCTGCGGTCGCGCGTGGTATATAATATGGTTGGCGACCTCGAGCGCGGAGGAGGCTGCGCTGATCAGTCTGCGCCTCCACTCGTAGCGATTGTGTTTATAGTTTATGAGAAAAAAAAACTGTTTCTGTGTCTGTACGCTGAAAAACTACGAAAATTCCACGAAAAAATGCATCTGAAATACTCCTGAAATACACTACGAAACCAAATAGAAAATTATAACTTAAATAAAAAAAAACAAAAAATTAAAACCTTTAAAATTGCTCCTCGAGTGGGATACTCATGTGTGTGTGCATTGAATTTTAAACAAACGATAAATCATTTCTTCAGTAAGACGATATTCTGAACGGTGCTTGAGTTTATTCAAGGCGATATTTTTTACTTAAAAATAACAAAATTTTGGTATGATCACAAAAAAAAATTAAATATTTTTGCTAGGCCAGTTTTATTCACATTACTACCCGAGAAAAGTAAACAAAAAATAAAAATATGTTGTTAACAGTAAGTAGAAAAAAAAAATCCAAACACTTTTTTTCACATTTTCTTATATTATTTTCTACAAATATTAAAAAACTTTCATACGTTTTGAAATAAAAAATTTTACAAGACACTTTCCGAGTCTTTTTTTGTAAAATTGTTGGAAAGTTTTGCCAAATTTTTGAGAAATCTATTGACAATTTAAAAAATCTAAAATGATCTCTTATAAGTACCATCTAAGTGCACATTATCATTCGAATAATTGCTGGACTATTGGAAACTACTATTGGAAAACTATTGGACAACAAGTATTTCTATACGAAAATGTGTAAGTTAAAATAAAATAGAAACATCGTTTTAAAAACACTAGTTTCCTCGATACACTCAGAATCTAATAGCATCGTCTAAACTGTTTAAAAAATCATTTAAAATTGTTAAAATAAAATTATTTATTGTTTCAATTAAAAACAGTTTTAGGGTTATACTGTGTTTACCCATTATCAATGTTGTGGCCTTTAAAAATATCTAAAACAAATTCACTTAATCAACCGCCTGCCAAAAAAATAAGAAATATTTTTTTCGAAGTCTAAGGCAAATCAATGCTTTAAGGATAATATTTACGAATAAAAATGGTAGCTTTTAAAAAATTAGTTATACATTGTTAAAAGAAGTAAAATATATACTTAACGAAACCGGGCACACAACTTTCTAAGTTTTTTTTTGAAAATTATCGTTTCAATTACTTTATCGACACATTTAACTAATAAATCTTTGTTGAAATTCAAAAATAATTTTAGTGTACATAAATTTTGAAAAAATAATATCTCTATTTGCGAAAAATAATTTATAACGTACAAATACAAAAACCGAGGAAAATGGTCTCGAGAGAAAACAAAGAAAAGTGTAACAGAAATTCTTAATTTGTATTTTACACGTTTTAAGTAAGGAAAGCGTCCACTGAATTCCCAAACTATAAAACGTTTAGAAAATATTCTAATCATAATTATTATACGAGTATACCTAATAGAAAAACTTGAAAAAGTCACACGTCGTCATTTTGGATTTAGAATCATTGGCTATATGGACGGTTGTATAACGATATAACTTTTTTTGATTCATAAATTGATTATTGGTAAATTATCCTGAACGGAGTGTCTGAGTTAGAAAAACTTTAAAATTCCATCTTTTTCCATCAAAAAATAATCAGCCGACAAATAGAAATGAAACGTGGTCCGAAGTATCGCCTTTAAGATTCATGTTACAATGTAATCAATTTCTTTTCTGATTAACAACTTATAGTAAAAAGAAATATAATAATGAATATTAATATAACGTTACTCGTCAAACTAATCATTCATTGTATTTTCAATGTATTTTTGTACTTTTGAATGTTTAGTTCAATGTTGTGAAATCTTATTATAATTCTACAACAATTATTATTGTACTCATTTACTTTTTTTTTTTTTAAGGATAATATAGAGACATAAAGAAAATTACTGTAGTAGTGAAATGAACTGTTTAAAATGACGCAAATACGACAAAAATAAATTAAAAATAAAAATAAGAGTTGGCTAAAAAATGTGACTCAGAAAAAAACAAGAAAATTCAGAAGTCATTAAAATCTGAACCCCAAAAGTTATAATAATATTATTATCCCGCTGTGACTGCATACAAATAAATGGAAAAAACAATTTTGGCGAAACAAACACGGCCACAGATATTATTGTTGTAATAATTATATTTAAAGGCATAGCGTGGGGATGTCTTTGAGTTGAAAAACCGGCGAAAGCCAAAAAATTAATTTTAGACCACTGAAAATTCCCTTTAAACGCGCAAAAAAATATTTACAACGTTCACAAGCGTTAGCGATAAAAAAAGCAAAGTAATGTAAAGTATTAGGTATTCTTCGCTCCTCGGGTCAGATACTATTGGTGGATGTGTAATATTTTAAAGAACCGATAAATCACATCTTCAATAAGACGATTCTGAACGAAGGAAGTTCAGTAGTATAAAGAATAATTAATAACCGTAATTTTCAACACCCACTAAGAGTATCTGACTCAAAGAGCGAAGTATGTCCGACTTTCTTGTGTATACTTTATTTATTTTTACTTTTATCCAATAAATGAAGAAAAGGAAAAAAAGGTAATTTAACTGAGAATAATTTTTATTGAATAAAAAAGTGTTAGAAAAATATGTACAAAATTTTTATTTCACATTTTCAAAATTTTCTTGTGCTGGAATATTTTTTGTATTATTGTATATCTATATTTATAGTTTTATAAAGTTTGGATTAAAAATAGATAGATTCAGATTCTCTTTTGTCAAATTTTCGGTAGTTTTCCCAAATTTAAAAAAAAAAAAAAAAAAAAAATAATAATAATTTTGACTCATGACTTTTCTGAAGTACTATATAAAGGCAAATCCAGTAGCAAAAAGTTATTAGTCGAAACTTTTGGACAAGTTTTTCTATATACGAAAACGTGTACACATAAAATAATAACAATAAAAATCTTTGTAAAAACACTTCTAACACTTCACTCCTAAGGTTATTTCTAATCACAATATTGCGATCGACATTAAATATTTTAAAATAAACTCTTATAATATTCTGTTACAAAGTGGGTAAAAAAGTTAAAACGACGTAACAAACACAAACAATTTAGAGGAAGTCGGAAAAATAAATGTGACGTAGAAATTCCTTATATTGACATTTAAAGTTTAAAAAGCATCGTTTAAAAAGTTAAAAAATAAATAAAAATATTTTTAAGTCATCAAAATTCATGTTCCGAATGTTTTTAACGTTATTTCGCCCCGAGCACCGTTTGTACTCGTTCGAAACTTTAAGTAAAACAAAAATAATTTTCCACTGATTCGACAAACTTTCAGTACGAAAAACGAATATATTTATAAACTCGATCGCTTCTCCTTCGTCCTTCCGCGAATCATGGAAAACTTGTGTGAATTCGAATTCGGTCGGGAATTCGTATAAATATTACATGGAAATTGGAAGTCGAATAGCAATTTGAAGGATTTTATTCTGTATAGCACTTCCATTTTTGGCAATAAATTCGGGGAAATTTCTACTACATGCTTATATCTCTCCGAGACGACAATATTATTTGTATCGATTAATTATTTTCATTATACGTCAGTATATGTTGTGCAAATGGTTTTTGATCGAATCACTTCAATTCATTTATATTTACTTACCTACTCGACACTATAAAGTCAAAGTACGTGTGACTACAATTATTTAGGGATTATTCATTTCCATTTTCTATCACACAAGTATCTAAGCGAATGGAAGTATAATTAGATTTCCGGGTTTAATATTATGCTAATTAAAATATGTTCAATAACTTTGTGAATTCGGATATTTCAATGTTCTATAATAAATACAAAATTTTAGGTTTAGAAAAATATGATTATAAACTTAGTATTATTGTGCTTCATCCCTCTATAATATATTTCAATTTCATTATTTCATGACACTAAACAATTGTGTAAATATTATAACGCTTTCGATTAACAACAAAACACTTTCGTTAATTGTAATAATATTATTTTATTTTATTTACACTAATCAATGTAGATGTGCCTACATCAAAATATTTTATAATAATAACATAGTCAATCAGAACCGTAAAGGTCACGCTAATGGGTCTAAAATCTAATATTCTATTCGGAATTAATATTGTAATAAGCAAATACCTCGTAAACAAAATTTGTTTATTATTAGTGTTTACAAGTTCCGTTGAATTAAGTCGAATAAATTGAAAAAATTGTCCGTCAATGAGTTAAAACTTTTTTTTTTTTTTTTTGATTAAGCCTTGTTGTGTCATACCGTGCGGCATAATTTCAAATAATTATTTTTACACTTACGGTGTTAGGCGTTAGTTAAATAATAACCGATTACAAAGCTCAAAAGTGTTTAGAGAAAATAAAGCCGGACATACTTCGCACGACGGGTGGGATTCTCTTGACGGATGTATTGAATTTTAAAGAAACGATAAATCATTTCTTCAATAAAACGATTCTGAACGAAGGAAGTTATAAAATATAAAAAATAAACGAGAAAAAAAAATGTTAGAAAAATTTTCAAAATTTTTTTTTCACATTTTCAAAATTTTCTTGCACTAAAATTTTTTTTATATTATTTTCTATTTATGTGTAAGTTTTCATATTGGGTAGTTTCTTCAAAAAAAAAAAAAAAATTGAAGAATTGAGAAATTCAAAAAATGACCTCTTTAAAGTACAATCTAGAGGCAAATGCGGACAAGTATTTTCATACGAAAAGTTGTACACAGAAAATAAAAAAAGAAGAAACATCATTGTAAAAACACTAGCTTCTTCATTTAGTTCAGAATGTACAAAAAAAAAAAAAAAAATCGAACGATTAATGGACTCTATTGGCTAGATTTTTTCGAAATTGCGAAAACAGCGTGTGGCGGCGACGACGACGTGAGTGCATTATTATTTTTTTTATTCAATTTTTTTTTTTCCTTTTTTTGTTCAATCGTCAAAACGCGAGATGTGCGCTTGCACACAGCGTCTATATAACTGCAATAGCAAACTGCAAGACGACAACACGCCGCCGCCGGGGCCACCCGGTGTTTTCCGGTCGATCGCCGCACGTGTACACGCGGTGTGGTTTTTGCGCGTTAAATTTACCCCCCTCCCTCCCCCATTTCCCGACGATCCGCGTCCGTGCCGACGTTTCGATATTTCGTTTTTTTTTTTATTATTTTTATTTTCCTCGTCGTCGCAATATACACCGTACTTAACGCACACGTACACCTTCTTCCTGCTGCTTTTTATACGTATACATTTGCGTACTCTGTATAGTCGTCGCAGCGTATAAAATCCACTCGACCGTGCCAGCAAAAAAAAAAAAAAAAAAAAAAAAAAAAAAAAGAAAAAAAAATAAGATCGT
>JAIPRM010002762.1:0-28921 GCA_025469315.1 Stegophylla sp. TES_Ste_2020
AGCCGGTAAATCACTGATGTATAGATTAAAAAGAGTCGGTGCCAGTACTGAGCCCTGGGGAAGTCCATTATTTAATTGTTTTGTTATACTTCTGGACGCTCCTATATGTACTGTAAAACTCCGGTTCATTAACATCTCATTAAATAGTTTGTAAAAAGTCAGACATTTTATAGTTTTAAGAAGTTTAAACAGTAGACCTTCTCTCCATACAGTGTCGTATGCAGCTGTTAGATCTATAAACACAGCGGTTGTCTTTTTCTTGTTTTGGAACCCTTTTTCAATGTAAGTGGTGAGAGCTGCAATTTGGTCCGTGCAGCTTCTGCCAGGTCGGAAACCGGCTTGTTCCATTGGTATGATGGCGTCGATGATTGGTCCAATTCTATTCAGTACGAGGCGTTCCAATAATTTATAACAGACGCTAAGGAGAGCAATGGGGCCATAGCTTTCTGCTGCATTTGGGGGCTTTCCAAGTTTGCATATTGCTATGATTTCAGATTTTTTGAAAATTGTTGGAATTTTTGTACTTGAAAGTATATTATTAAAGAACTTCATGAGCCACACTCTTGCTCTTAGTTCGGTATGTTTTATAAATTCGGGGTAAATATTGTCAATTCTTGCCGCTTTTCCAGGTTTTATCGTTAATATTACTACATTTATATCTTCCAGTGAGAAAGGGGCTTGCGTTGATCTTTCTGTGTAAATACTTTTTAGGTGTTTTAATTTTGATTTTGTGGATTTGGTGGCTTGTTTATCTGATGATGCTCTAGATAGGCTTATAATACGATTAGCTACGAGGTTGGGATTTACTTGGTTTTCTTTGTTTGCATCGTATTTTCCATTTCCTCCAAGCTTTCGAAGGAGGCCCCATGCTTTACGGCTTGAATGTTTAAAATTAGTGTGTTCAACAAGATTTAGCCACTTTTCTCTACGTTGATTATTTAGAGCTTGTATTAATTGTTTTGCATCGTTTTCGCTGTTAGTCTCCATATAATTGGTGTATAATTGTTGGCACTCCTCATTAAAACCAGGGATATAGGATTTTCTCACCCCTCTAGGGATGAATTTTTTAGCAGTGCTAATAATCAGTTTGGAGAAACGATGGTAATTTTCGTTGGTAGGAGGTATCCAACGTACACTATCGTCAAGAGTTTTTGTAAAGGCGGTCCAGTTTGCTTTTTGAAAATTCCATCTTGGGTTAGGTATGGAGTTAATATAGTGAAGGTCGACGTCTATTTCAATAATAACTGGTCGGTGTTGGGAGTGCGGGAAACCAGTTAGAACATTTCTGTGCTTCGTCAAAGGGTTACCTTCTTCGTCTTTAGAGACAAAGCACAGGTCAGGATTGTAATCTTGGTTCCATCACGCTGAGTGGAATGTACCTTTTGATTTTGCGTCGTGGATGAGTGTCAAGTCTTCGGCTTCTGACCATTGTATAAAAGGTCTTCTCCATTTTTATCTGAATCATTATATCCCCACAAAGTATGGTGGCTGTTGAAGTCACCCATAACAACCGAAGGATGTTGAACGTTAAAAGCCATGGGAAAAGTCCAGCCAGTATTAGGTGGTTTGTATATGTTTGTTACACTTAAGTTATTAGTTTCTATTTGGACAATAAAGGTGTTGTTATCTTCAGTTGACTGTATAAATTTCCAGTTTAAGTTATCCCTGACGTAAGTTGCAATGCCGTATTTACTATGATATATATATATAAACCGGGGTTTTGAGCTATTTATATAATTAACTTTATTTTTCGATAATAGTTACACCTTACATCAAATAAATATCATATATCATCTTCACATGAATTCTGTCAAAATTCTTAATTTAAACAGTTATAAAAAAAAACTTGACTAACGATTTGAGATATTTTTAAGTTCAGTTAGGAATACATATGAATATGTTTGTATCAAATTTTCAGCTCTTAATATTCATACATTACAATTTTATAAATTAAAAACTAACAAAAAACGAGAAATTTCCGAAATTTTCAAATTCCTATACTTACCTCAAAATTGGTCAAATATTTTTGAAAAATTTTTTTGTATGCGCGTGACTATTTTTAATAGTTACTGAAAGTTTCAAGTCTCTATCTCTATTATTTTGGAAGTTATTACTAAATAACTAAAATTGATTTCCTGATAATAATTATTTAAATATTCCCAAAATATTTGTCAGTACTTTTTCCGATTTTTCTTCAATTAAAACCTTATAAAACTTTCAATTATTTGTCCGACAAAAATTTTATTACACCAAAACATTCGTCTTGTAATTCTCTATCTGACTATCTATGTACCAAGTTTCGTAAAGGCCGGTTTAACCAATTATTTTTAATATGCGTTTAAGTGTGTAATTTTAAGTAAAACTCATAAATTCTGTCAAAATTCCAAGTTTAAACAGTTATTAAACAAAAATTAGATTAATGATTTTTCGAGTATTATTAGAAACACATATGAATATGTTTGTATTAAATTTCAGCTCTTAATATCCATACATTAAAATTTTATGAATTAAAAACAAACAAAAAACGAGAAATTTCCGAAATTTTAAAAATGCCGTACTTACCCCAAAATTGATCAATTGTTTTTGAAAATTTTATGAAGGGTGCGTATAACTATTTTTAGTAGTTGGTGAAAGTTTCGACTTTCTAGCTTAATTATTTTGGAAGTTATGCCAAAAAAACAAAATCGAATTTAAGAAAATTCTCGTTGTGGCATTTTTTACTGTTTTTTGTCAATTTTTGGGTATTCTATGCGTGCGTTTAAAAAAAGCATTGAGAATTTGGAAAAATGATCTCCTAAAAGTACCAACTAGACAACTTTTATGATCTATAGAGTTACTGATCGGAACTTTTGGACCAGTATCTCTACCCGAAATCGTGATGGCATACATACGAAAAAAAAAACACACACAGATTTGTAAAACCAATACATTCTTCGCTTTCGCTCAGAATCTAATATATATCGTTTACCGTCAAATGATATTTAAACGCTATGAACAAATCAGTGCTTAATGTTATATATAATTTAAACGTTATACAAATTTAATGTTTATATGAACAAATTAAATGTTATTAAAATGTATTGTTTATCGTTATTAAAAAGTGTGTACTTTGCACCTAGGAGTTTTCTTTGCTCCTCGAATGGAATTCTCATGTGGGTATTGAATATTAAAGAAAAGATAAATTATTTCTTCAATAAAATGATTCTGAGCGAAGCTTCAGTTTAATTAAGAAAAAATGTTTCTAATATTATTGTCTATCTATGTTTAAATTATCATAAGGTTTGGATTAAAAAAAGATAGTTTCCGAGTTTTTTTGTCAAATTTTTGGTAGTTTTTCCCTCCAAAAAATTGTGAAATTAAGAAATTAAAAAAATAACTTTTCTAAAATACCATTCTGAGGCAAATTTGGTTTCAAAAAGTTACTGATCGAGACTTTTGAACAAGTATTTTCATATAAAAAAGTGTTCAGAGAAAAAAAATAAACATTATTGTTAAAACACTAGCTTCTTCATTCTGGCTTCATCCAGAATCTAATATTTGAACGTTATTCAAATTATACTTTTAACAGTATGAAAAATTCTAATATTTGGTTTTCTTGAAATCGTAATTATGTGAAAATAATAGAAAGTTGATATTTTGTCCTTAAAATATAAAATATTTATAGAAAATATTTTATTTATCGTTTTAATCTACGTTTTTCGTTTTTCTATTTATGCGTTTATTGTTTGTATTACGTTATTCGTTTTCCATTTCAATTGTTTGTTGTTTGCTGTTACGTTATCTGTTTTACGATTTGTTATTCGTTTATTGTTTACTGTTACATTTTCCGTTATCGATTTCAATCGAATTTTGAATCGTTTATCGTTAAAATCATACTAATCAACTTATATTTACATTTTTGTGAAAATCAACAATACCAATTTTTAATTACATTAAAATAAAGAAAATTTTGAGCGATTCACATTAATCCAATAAAAATCAGCCAAATTATCGATCAATTTTTCTAAAGTCACACCAAAAATATAAGTTGGCAACAAAGAAAGTGTTTTCAGAATATTAAGTGAGAAAAAAAAAATTTACTCTATTGTTATTATAAACAAATGTTAAAAACATTACCAAAAAATCAGCTAAAATTATGTGTATCGTTTTTATTTTTATAAATATGGTCACCCTATGACTTAATATAACATTTTAATACGTTATATTAAATGTATTAAAAAATTATTACTCTAATAACCCATATTATTTTATTTATTTTTTTTTATGTAAATAACGTTGGTTAACTATCGTTGAACGAAACTGGCACAGAAATAACAAAAAAGTACTACTGCTGAGAGGAGTATGAAATCAATTGAAGATCGAAAACCGTTTGTTTTGCAAATCGTTAGTGGCAACAAAAAAAAGTTTCCCAATTGCAAAAATCTATTTTAATGTGGTCATTTAGAAAAAAAAAAAAAGAAATAATTATTTACTAAATCACTTAATGAGTCATTAAATGAATTTGAATTGCTTATCGTTTATTTTAAAAGTTTAATTTTTGCGAATGATTTAAGATGTAATTAAAAAAACGTTACAATGCCATTTCACCGGATTCCTCCAATTTTTAATTGAAACCATAATTGAGTCGGAAACAAATAATGTAATAATGTGGAAAACATCATTTTTAAAATTCTCGTTAAATGTCTTTCGAATGCTTGTTATATTAATGATTTGTGGAAGGAGAAGAAAAAGTAATAACGCAATATTGAAAAAAAAATTGCTGAAGTAATCAACTTCGAATTCCCGGGAGTGTGACAACCTGAAACGATTCATTTCTAGTTCAGTATTTATTATTTTTGGGGTATTTTGACGGAAAGATCGTCGCCGCATACTTTATAATGAAAATAACAAATTTGGAGGCAACAGTTATAATATATAGTAAACACTGAACAAATAAAATTCAACAAAAACTGATTTTGAGCATGAAATTAGAGCTGCCCATTATTTGGCAAATATCTCAAGAAAAAAAAAAAAAAAATGCAATATAATTTATTCATATATAAATTAAATTATTTTTTTTAAAACGTTTAATTATTACAATAGTATAGATAACTAATTTTTTTAAAGTGTCTACTAAAACCTCATTATTAAGGGAAAAAATCTAGCTTAGTTCAAAATATTTATTTTATTTCACATACTATTATCAACTTAAGATAGGATTTTTGAAGTTTTGTTTAAAAAATAAAATAAAATTTATAGAAATGCACGGTATAACGTTTTCTACTGATTTTTGTCTTTTTTTGGGTAGTCTAAACGTAGAAAAAGTATTGAGCATTTGAATAATTACCTCCTAAGAATATCATCTAGACAACAATTTTGATTATAAGAGTTACTCATCAAAACTCTTAGACCAGTATTTCTACTCGAACGAGCATAGCACCAAAGTCCTTTTTACATAACATTCCTATAATAATTGCCCCCCCCTCCCATGATCTTTTATCTTTACCTTTTCACACCTGAAATGTCATTTAAAATTTAAAAGAAAACCGACATACTTTGCACCATTGGTGTTCTTTGCTCCTCTAGTGGGATACTCTTAGTGGGTGGGTTGAATTTTAATGAAGCGATAAATCATTCTCCAATAAAATGATTCTGAACGGGACTTCTGCAGTTAATATGAAATAATCATTGTCAGTATTACGTTCAGATGTTCAGAAAAATTGTTATTTAGTAACAGAATAATCCATGTCCAATATTCGTGTAAATTTTATAATATTATACTACGTTATAATAAAGAAAAAAAAAATACGATCCGCAATTTTAACTCTAAACGCTTCTAAGTAATTATTCGGAAAGTCAGCTTTCATTAAAATTATAACCCATGTAGAAAAACACATGACGAATATTTTGGTAATATGGAATTTCTATATGATTGAGAATAAAATATTTAAATTGTTAATATTTACTAAAAAACTACCAGTTTTATGTAAATCCTATTTTTAAACGGCTATAAAAAATAGTTGACTAGCTAAGCTAAGCTAATTGAAATATTATCTTTTAGGAGATTGAGGAAACCTAATTACCTGATTGAGGAAAATTGTGATTCAAAAAGTTACTAGCTTCATTATTTTGGAAGTTATGTCAAAAAAAAACAAAATTGAATTTACGAAAATTCTCGTTAAGCCGTTTTTTACCGTTTTTTGTCAATTTTTGGGTAGTCTAGGTGTGTGCTTAAAAAAAGTATTGAGAAATTGGAAAAATGACCTCCCAAAAGTACTATTTTGACAACATTTCTGTTCTATAGAGTTACTGATCGAAACTTTTGGACCAGTATCTCTACCTGAAATCTTGTTTCCATACATACGAAAAAAAAAATACAAATTTTCTTTGCTTTCGCTCAGAATCTAAAAGTAAAAAAACAATAAACAATTTCTTCAATAAGACGATTATGAGCTGGGCTTCAGTTTATACAAGGCAATTTTACTTGAAAATTATATTATAAAGTTTAACTTTTCGCTATTAACCGATAACAGAAAAAAAAAGTGTTAATATTTTTTTTCAAATTTTCAAAAGTTTTACACGTCAAAATATTTCTCATATTATTGTTTATCTCCATTTAAATTTTTATTTAGTTTGGATTAAAAAAAAGATAGTGTCCGAGTCTTTTTTATCAAATACTGGTGAATTTTTTACTAAATTATGAGAAAGCTATTTTCGATAAATGACCTTTGAAAATACCATCTAGAGGCAAATCAGGATTCAAAAAATTTACAGGTCGAAACTTTTGGACAAGTATTTCTATACGAAAACGTGTACACATAAATAAAATAATAATAATAATAATAATAAAACATCATTGTAAAAATACAAAGTTCTTCGCTCCACTCAGAATCTACTCGTAAAAATAAGAGATAAATAAAGAGAAAAATAATTATAATACACATTATTGCATAAACATTAGCTTCTCTACTCTATTCGGTATTTAAAACAGTAAACAATTATTTTATTTAAAAAACAATTTGTATACTACATTTCGAATTATTTATGAAATTAGTCTTAATGTAATTGATTAGATTACGAAAGAGTTATGATCCGGGACACACGCCATAATATACTTCAGACAAGTTTACAGGGGAAGGGGGTTAGGGGTTGGTTCATACCCTCCCCGAAATTTTTTCAAAAGTTTATTATACAATAACCTAATTAGTTTTTACAATATTATAACAGTTCCAAACATAGATATTGCACTAAATCACTAAGACTGCAGAGAAGATTTCTTAATTGCAGTATTGTTCAGTTATTGTAATATGTGCATATACTAATATTTTATTACAACTCTCCCCCTACCCCGAATTTTAGATTCTGAATGAAGTGAAGAAGCTGTTTTTACAATGATATTTATTTATTTTTTTATTTTTTTCTGTGTACAACTTTTCGTATAGAAATACTTATCCAAAAGTTTCGATCAATAACTTTTTGAAACCGGATTTTCCTCTAGATTGCACTTTAAAGAGGTCATTTTTTTGATTTCTCAATTCTTCAATTTTTTTTTTTTTTGAAAAAACTACCCAAAATTTGACAATAACGACTCGGAAACAATCATTTTTTGATCCGAACTATATGAAAATTTAAACATAGGAAGAAAATAATGTAAGAAAGATTTTGGCGCAAGAAAATTTTGAAAATGTAAAAAAAAATTTTGGACATTTTTTGAAATTTTCTTTTTTTCTTATATTATTAATTTCCTTTGTTCAGAATCGTTTTACTGAAGAAATAATTTATCGTTTCTTTAAAATTTAATACGCCCGTCAAGAAAATACCACCTGTCATGCGAAGTACACCCATCGTGTGAAGTATGTCCGGCTTTTTTTTTTGTGTACGTGCCTGATACACCTGGTGCATATTTATTTTTATCCCACTTTTGGTTTCCATAATTGGCCGTTAACCGCATAATCATAGATTATTGTAAAAATCTATTGAAAAACAGCTAAAAGTTATTTAATATTCATTTTCATGCATGTGAAAACTAATAAGTGAAATGCAGATTTCTATATAAATGCATAACAGTCAAATATAATAATATTCATGATATTGCATATTTTACATATTGAATATACATATATGCATCGGAATAATGAAAAGGTAATACATCGATTAATCGGTGTTTCATAAACGTCTAAAAGTTGTAATTGGTTAATAATTCATAGACTAAATCCTCGCAATCAACGTCTGACTCTGAAGGAAATTCTAGAACAATAGTTTGTAAACTAATTTCTCCCTCGGCACATAATTATCAGTCATTTCGAGTTGTCACAAACACTTCTGATAAACGTCGTCTACTTCTCAATAACAAGCATCAACCCACATTGGGTTCGGAAACATAAACCTATCAAATCAAATAACTGAATACATTTTTAATTGCTAATTTTATTCGTATTTTATACTCGAAACCAGAATGAATTAACTAGTGATTTATTTATTTTACTCGAAAACACTTTTTTGTGTAGTAAAACGTACCGAAAAGTTTTGACCGGTGACTTTGGAAAACGAAAGTTCATTCTGAGTGGTGTTTCATAAGGGTAATTTTTCGACAAAATTCACATCAGTTTTTCCAAAACAAAAAAACAGAAAACAGGGAAAACAGAAGAAAACTAGATTTTCATGAAATCTTTTTTAGTTTAATCACTATAATCCAAAAATAATAAAACAAGCAACTTGTATCACAACTGAGGCGTCTAGTTTCAAAACCAGCTAAAAGATAATTTTTTCGAAATGGATTTTTTTTTCCAAATATTCACACTGTATTACATAGTTGATAAAAATATTGAACATCAAACAAGGCTATAATCGATGTTAAATGAGGACAGAAAATTGTGGTTAGTATCAAAACCAGCCATCTAACGATATTTATTTCAAAAGTCATAATTAAACACATGTTTTTATCTGCTCTGGTAATAGTACTCAAATTTTTTCAATTTTAATGAAATTAAGTATTAACTATAATTAAGTTCTATTTGGTTATTATTTTTTACTATTAGGTAATTATATACATAAAATTCAATATGTTTTGTATTTTTTCAATTTTCCTATGTTTGTTTCAAAATCACCTATCTCATAAAGTCAATTTCAAAACCAGCCATAAGTGAAAAAAAAAATTAAATTGTTTGTTTCAAAAATAGCCATTTATGCTTAAATTCACAACAAAACCAGCCATTTCAAAACTATAAATTTATTTAACTCTTGTAATAATATTTTTACAAAATATATTTTCACATACAATATGTGTACCATTCAAAGCTTCGAATTCATATTTATTATAAAACTATAGATCAAGTATTTTACGTTATTTTCGTTTTTTGTTGTTTCTGAAAATTTCGAAAATTACTTATAGCTTTTTGAAACTAAACGCCTCTTAGTTATCGTCAAGGTAGTAGAATACAGACCGAAAATTTATGAAAATTAGATCACTTCTGAGTTGAAAAAGCACATAATATTTATTATTTGTTAATTTTATTATAATATTGATAGTAATTTAACGAAACGAATCGTCTGCTTAAAAATGGTGATAACTTATTGCCGATAAGTGATAGTTTTTTTTCTTTTTTTGAAAAATGACTATATTTTGTGTGACTACAGATTTGTACAGATTTGATTACTTTAGAAAGGAGTCAAATTCGTATGATGGTTATTTTGTTATGACGATTCAAACATTTAGTTTTGACAATAACTTTAGCTTGCTATTAATTTTCCTGTGAATACAGTTACAACAGACATATAAAACAATATGTCTATTATTATGTGTCTATGATTGTTACTTTACTAATGATAATTACAACGAATATTAAATTATTACGATAAAATTTAAAGACACAAAGAAAAACAAATTGAATCAAATGAATTCTGGAAATATTACAAACATTTTGCTAAAGATAAGAAAAATAATAAAGTAGTGATTTATTTTTTACAGTGAATTTAAGTACTCAGTATGCACATTATATTATTCAATTTTTATAAAAACTTGTTTTTATTCACATATTATTCAAGACACAATTGTTAATTATATTTTTAAAGTAAAATCATTCAAATTTGATAAATTTTTAGTATTTGAAATTTTGATTTTAAGTTTTTTGTTTCATTTTTAACAAAACGCTAAACAATAATTAAACTAATTTAAATTGACAAGTAAAGAAATAAATACTAGCCTATTGATGATTTATATAATTTTAATATCATATGATAAAGAAATATTTGTAGAGCCTGATCAACACACGATCCCGTTGTAATGATTCAGTAATTTTATTTGTGAAATTGATTAAAGTAACTCATTTGTTCTAGAAAAGAGTCACATTTGTTCGTTATAATATTCTTTCTGTTAATTAAAAATAAATTTGAAAAATGTTTAATAATCACACATTAGTAATATAAATGAGTTTTATAGTTATATTATATTTAAATAGTACATAAGAATTTAAAATACTTTTATGAATTTTTCCAAGTAAATCGAGAAAAACTGTCATTTTTAACATCCCGAGTATTAACTTTTTGAACTTAAACCGTTTTTCATTAATAATCGGTTCCAATCATTTATCATTTTTTTTACGTGCTTAAACTTTTAAAAATGTAGAAATTAATTATATTTTAAACGAGCCGATACCGGGGATTTTTATCAAAGGCAAATATCTTTGTTGCTACAACTTCTCCAGAATTAATGTTTTTGATTTATTTTTTCATTCGACATTAAAAGTTATTTAACAACCCGCGAAAGAGAAAAAAATAAGATTTTCACTTTTCAGTGATGGATTCAAACCTTTCACTTGACACAGTCGTAATTGGTAAAGTTTTTATCGATGAAATAATTTTTGACGTTTCAGTTTGGAACGATTAGAAAATATTTCTCAGAAATATATAAAACGGGAGAAAAAAAAATTATATAATCGAAGCAATACCGATTTGGAAACATCACGATTTTAAATAAACGTGCACTAAAATAACTCGAATGAATAGTATTTTAAAATTTGTAGTTGTTAATAAATCATATAATTTTCCGATTTCGATGAAGGGTTGAACTGTTTTATTAAAGTTCTAACAATAATTATAATTTATAGGTCTATACTCTGTAGTATAGGGTAACCATACGTCTCGTTAAAAATGGGATTGTCCATTTTTTTTTACCATTCTATACCCATTTCTCGAAAAACTTCGAATGGAACTCTTTTAGTCCAATTTTCAGAAGGTGATCCCGTTTTAATCCCAAAATTTCTATATTATGCACTTAAAAAAAAATACCGTAGGAAAAAAAAGGGTGAAAAATAAAAATCACGTAGCAGCTTTATAACGAAATCAAAATTCAATTTTACGATTCTTAGACAAAAGTAAAAAAAAACTGCTATGGAATCAACAAATGTTAAAGGTGAAACATTAGTTATCTCACAAAATTATTTCAATTTAGGGAAGCAGAAATAATTAATATCAAATTTAAGTGCTGGTGGATTAGCCATAAGAAACAAAAAATAATTTTAAGAATTTGAGTGATAGGTATTTAAAAGCTAATAATTAAGGATAAAACTTATGCAATAATAAAAGAAATTCTATGTAGGTAAAAAAGGATAGAATTGGCTTATTGATAAGGAATGTATTTTAAAATATTTAATTTTGTAGAGAAATGTACCTTATTGTTATTGAAAAGAAAAAAGATATGTTAAAATCAAAAAATTATTAATTAATTTAACAAGGCATTCGCACTTTTAATGTTCAGCTGAAATTATTTGTCAAGTTTTCATATTCTGATTAAGCCAAGAAATGCTTTTAGAAATCTGTGTGTTTTTTTCATATGTATGGAAGCACGATTTCGAGTAAAGATACTGATCCAAAAGTTTCGATCAATAACACTATCGATCGGTAATGTTGTCTAAATGGCACTTATGGAAAGTAATTTTTCCAAATTCTCAATTCTTTTTCCATGCAAATGCCTAAATTACTCAAAAATTGACAAAAATCTGTAGAAAATGTCGTAAACTGAATTTTAGTAAATTCGATTTAATTTTTAACATAACTTCCAAAATAATTGAGCTGGAAAGTTGAAATATTCATCAAATACTAAAAATAGTCACGTCCATAACTCGTAATATTTTCAAAAACATTTGACCAATTTTAAAGTAAGTACTAAACTTTGAAAATATTGGGAATTTCTCATTTTTTGTGAGTTTTAAAATTTTAATATACCTATAAAATTTTAATTAATAAAATTTTAATGTATTAAGACCTGAAAATTTATTAGAAACACATTTATATGTAATTTTAACGGTACTGAAAAAATCTCGAAAATCATTAATGAAGATTTTGTTTTATAACTGTTTAAATTTGGCATTTTAACAGAATTTATTAGTTTTACGTAAAATTACACATTTTAACGCATAAAAAAAAAAAGATAAAAAAATGGTACGACTGATCTTTACGAAACTTTGTACATAGATAGAAAATTATAAGGTGAACATTTTAGTGAAAAATATTTTTTACCGATAAATAATTGAAAGTTTTATAGGGTTTTGATTGAAAAAAAATCGGAAAAGTATTGACAAATTTACTAAAAATACCGAAATAATAAATTATTATGAAATTAATTTTAGTTATTTAGTAATTACCTTACACATTATAGAAAAGTTGACAATTTATGAATTAAAAAAAAAAAAAAGACTTATTGTTTTCATTTTATTTTAGATTCTGGACGAAGTGAAGAAACTAGTGTTTTTACAATGATGTTTATTTTTTAATTTTTTTTTTTGTGTTCAACTTTTTGTATGGAAATATTTGTCCAAAAGTTTTGATCAGTAACTTTTTAAAACCGGATTTGCCTCTAGATTGTACTTTACAGAGGTCATTTTTTTAATTTCTCAATTCTTCAATTTTTTTTTTTTGAAAAAACTACCCAAAATATACTGGTGTACATGGTGTATATACTGTATACAAAATGTACTGGTGATAATTGTAAAATAAAATAAAAATAATTATTATATTTTATATCATGTTTATATGTATTGTGTTACATATTGTATATGTAATACATGTATATATATATTAAACATTACAATCTCATAAAATGCTGAATTTTTCTACAAAGAATAAAAAAACAAAAATGAATTATTAGAACGTATATATTTAAAATATTCGACAAATTGAACAGTGAGTTTATATATATATATATATATATATATATTTGTTAAAATTAACATATACATTATTTTTATTATTTGACTAGTATGGTGAAAACTTTCAAATAAACTTCAACAAGTTTTTTTTGAATTTATTTCAAAACTAACTGATCGAGTTGCATGTAAGTAAAACACACTAATTGTGAAATCACACTAACACGTTATTTGTGTTTATTATCCTGAGTAATCATCAAATACGTCAAAATGAACATGGTTTTTATGTTAGTACGAAAATACATTTTAATTTTGACCACACAAATTATGGCGTATAATTTTAGGAAGACTAATTATGGCACGTCAATTGTGTGACTATTACCCTAATTCTAACCGCTGAAATAAGGTTTTTTGAAATCAAAAACTCAATCCGCTCTAACCAGGTAAATTTTTTTTTTTTTAGTAAGTATGCTGTTAAAATTGTATTATATGAAACATAGTAATAGGTGCTACAAAAATAAATATGAATATAATTTTTATTATTACTAAAATTTCTAATAGTATTACAGTTTTAAATTTTTAAACAAAGCACACTTTTCAATCTTCCCTCGCCTTATCTGTCATTTAGAAATTAAGTATTCACCACTGGGTAGGTAGTGTTTCCTAAATGTCATATAATAGTCACCAACCACTTTATTCATTTTTGGATTAGCTACCCCCAAAGCAAATCACTCCCATCCTTCAAACGACTGACATGATAAGCAACTTAAGATTAATATTAATATTCTATGTATTTCAAATGTATTGGCGAACCGTCGAAAAAATATTTCGCCACACTGTTTTGGGAAACGCTGTGTTACACAGCGCTGATTTATACTCGATTTCAAAATAAAAATTATAAAATCAATATTTTTAACGAATTTAAATACTATTCACCATTTGTTTTTTATTGTATTCCGTGACGTTGGTCGCGAACGTCCATTGTGCCAACGCTACTCTGTTGCACAACGCCCCTGCTTCGATTTCCCATTCACGAAGGAATTTTGTGGCTTCTTCCATGTTTGTATTGAATCCCTAAATCGTGGTAAATATACAAATTGTATTATGATCAGATGAACACGTAACGACTAATGTATTAACAGTGTTGGGATTGTATAATTAATATATATATTTTTTTTTTATATAAAGACAACGTAAGAGAAATCAAGATAGATAGGTTAGGTACTTAGGTTAGGTTAGGTTAGGTTCATTACTTTCATAATGCCGATCTTTATGGTTATAAATAAATCTCTGAATTTAATACAGTAAAAATTTAATACAATAAAGATCCTTCAAGAATGCATTTTAGATCTCAAAAAATTCACTCAGAAATCTCTGTCTTACACAAAGAATTCCACGCTCAACATAACTAATTTATGTTTAGCAATACTAATTTTGTGTTGTTGATTTTAATTTTAAAGGAAAACGATCTATTATTAAACATATATTTTAGAATATCATTTATGGCTATACGTTGAGTTTCTTATGATAATTAATTTTATAAGCAAGTTATGAGCATTTCAAATTATTATATTATACAATATACATGCTCAAAACTCATATAAAAATTAAATTTTCGTAAAAAACTAAACGTACATAGATAATTTTCCTATACTTATGTTTAATAGTTAATTACATTATACAAAAATCAAAACTAACAACACAAAATGGGTTCTGCTGAACGTAAATTCGCTATGTTGTACATTAATAAGACAGAGACAACACAGTGAGTGTAGACTGGCATCCTCTTAAATTGACAAACAAATGTATTTAGAATTTCTATTAAATGCACTGTAAGTTAAAATTTTAAAAATTCAAGAAATGTCTGTCTATTTGTTTAAATAATCATATTTAAGTGTTTATGTTTGTATTTACTTTACATAGATAAAAATCGTATCATATATTTAAGTAATGTGTGTAAAATAATTATTATAAACGTTTTGATTAAATTTCAATTTGAATAAATTTGACTCTGATATTATAGTTTTACTTAATTTTTGAATCATGACAAATTAAACTTTGTAATACATTTACAGCTGTTTGCAAAATTATTTTAAACCTAGAATATTATTTACGAAACATAAATATGACTAGTATTAAAAAATATTTGTGTATTGACGGAATTTGAGAAAAAAAAATATTTACCGTAAAATTACCTAAAAATGGCAAAATGTAACTAAAAAAAAAAAAACAAAATAATTACCGTAACAAATTAAAATTGTTAATAAATGCGAAATAAAAGTTTTGAAATCAAAAAGCTACATTTTATAAAATTTTTTATAAAAAACGTCTTTTTAGTCATATTTTGGGTAGTTTTTTTTCAAATTTTGAAAAAATCATTGAGAATTTCGAAAAATGGCTTCTCAGAAGTAACCTCTAAAGGTAATTCGTGATTCAAAAATATAAATGAAGGTCGAAACTTTTGGACTAGTATTTCTATACAAAAACGAGTACATTTAAAAAAAAAAATTAAAAAACGTAGGTACTTCGCACTTTGGGGTGTTCTTCGCTCCTCAGGTGGGATACGCTTGGTGGGTGAATTACATTTTAAAGAAAAGATAAATTATTTCTTCAATAAAACGATTCAGAGTAGAGGTTCAATTAATATAAAATAATAATAATTGTCGATTAGATTATAATTATAACATAATTAACATTATGTTATTTAATAATTTGGGGCATTTGGGTGTTTTTAAGGGAATATTGCACTTTGAGCTTCTTATAGATTAGATTTTATTTTTAAATAATATGGTCAAGTTAAATTCACTACAGCTTTTTTTCATTGACAATTTTCTTGACTTGATGATGATTTTTAAAATTGAAACCGGTCTTTAAAGAAAAACAATTATAATACTCCAGGCTAAGTTTATTTTTATTTATTTATATATTTATTTTGTGATTTAATATATAGTATAATAACTATTATTTTACAAATTATTTCTTCAATAATACGATTCTTAGCGAAGTATGTTTATAATATAAAATTAAAATAGTTATCATTTTCAACACACTAACCAATAGTATCTGACTCGAGAAACGAAGTATGTCCGGCTTCCTTGTTTATACTTTACTTATATTTTCTTTACATTACTTTACTTTATTTATCCAATAAATAATGAAAAATAAAATAAAAATACTTTACAAAAAATAAAAAAAACTTTAATGAGAAAAAAAAAGTTTTGGAAAAAAATTTCCAACATTTTCAAAATCTTTTTGTGCCTCAATATTTTTCATATTATTTTTTATCTATGTTTAAATTTTCATAAAAATTTGATTAAAAAAAGTGAGTGTCAGTTTTTTCCAAATTTTGAGAAAACAACTGACAATTTCGAAAAATTACCTCTTTTTTTTAAAAAAGTACTATCTAAAGGGAAATCCTGTTTCAAAAAGTTGCTGGTTGAAACTTTTAGACAAGTGTTTCTATACGAAAACGTGTAAACATAAAAAAAAGTAAATATAATAATAATAAAAATAAACATAATTGTGTACCCACTAGCTTCATTTTGCTCAGAATCTAAAATAAATATCATTTTAAAAACACTAGCTTAGTTGTTCCACTCAGAACCTTAAATATATATTTCAAAACCAACTTACTGTGTATAAATTATTATATGAGCTTAGATTTTGTAACAAAGGCTATTTTTGAAGTGTTGTGATACTGTGATAGAGAGATCATTTTTATAGATTAATTCGTTTAAAATCATTCTGATTCTGAAATTAACTTTTTTTGCTTTTTCCACTACATAAGTCTTTATTATTATTATTATTATTTTTTTTACATTTTTTGATGAAAAATACACATATCTTTAAATATATTATATTTCTTCTATATTTTAATATTTATTCTATCATTATTATTATCAGAAATGCCCAAGTGATACTGTATATTTAACGTATACATTTATAATAAAATTTATTATAAATGGTCATAAAGTTATTTTAGATTCTGAGTGGTGTGAAGAAGTAAGAGTTTGACATTGATGTTTATTTTTTATTTTTTTTTTTTTATCTATCCTGTGAATATTTTTTCATATAGAAATAATTTTTCAGAAGTTTCAACCTAAGAATTTTTGCTCTAGTAAGTACTTAAAGTAGGTCATTTTTCAAAGTTTTCAATATTTTTTTCCAAAATTTGGAGAGATGTACCAAAATTTGACAAAAAACATATAAAACTTTTTTATTTATTCTAATTTTATGAAAAATTTAATATAGATAGACAATAGCATGAAAAGGTAAAAGAAAATTTTTAATATCTGTGTGAATTTTTTCCTATTCCCAGAAGCATATAAAACTATCTGAGTATAAAATAAATATTTTTATTTGACTTGATAATTTATTCTTTTTAAGTAAAATTGTATTGAGTAAACTAATTTTCAGCTCAGAATTCTTTGTCGTATTGAAGAAATTTTTAGAATTTATTTTCTAGAAAATTCTTTTGAATTTAACACACTGGTGTACAAAATATGTCTGGCTTTTTTACTGTATTCTTTAAAAAAATGTATTAGAGCTAAATGTAATAATTGCTTTTTTTGATACATCAAAAGCTTTTTTAAAGACTTATTTTTCTACAAAATCCCATAGTCCAGATTACAATATAAATTTAACTAAAGTCCGTTCAGTGAGAATGTTTTGTAAAAAAATAACTAGAAATATTATTGTGATGATCAAAAGTTGTTCGTATAGCAAATTTACTGTAAATAATTATTTCTATGATAGGTATAAATTAAATAAAAATAAGAAAAATAAATTTCTATAGTAAAAAAGTACAAATTATTTATCGAAATTAGTGAAAATTGTATCTAAGGTAAATTTAATTAGATATTAATATCAATGAGATAACTTGGTTTTTTTTTATCTAGATAACATAATATTTTTCTACCAAGATTAGTCCCAACACTGCTAATCAAAAAGTCATTGATTCATTTCGAATTTAGTTCAATATCAATATACAAAAATGTATATTCATTTATCAGTTTAGGATATCAAGTTAGGTACTTCGTACTGAAATGTTTTTCAAATATATTTAATCGTTAAAATTAAATTAACAGACTGTTAAACGTAAAGGTAAGAATTTCTCTTGACCTCTTTAATTTGATACGTGAAAATTGTACACGTTATTTTATGTACTAAAATATGATTCATTACATTAAATATCCAGCGTACAACGCATACAAGAAAGCGATTTGATAAAAAAAATATACATATAAAAATTTCAAACCGTTTACCTGAATTTTCGAATAGTCCAATTCCACGGAATGTTTCACTAAGTAAGCCATGCAAATCAAAACAGTTTTCATTGTCGACAAATTAAGTGTTCCCATTTCGTTTTGGAAATATTTCAACACGATAAGAGTATAATAATATAGTTCGAGAACGATAAAATTCTAATACACTTAGGTAAATAATAAATTATTACGGTACGTAAACCGTTTTATTTACAAAACGGAAACAATTATGTTCAAAATCGAAAGGTTTTAAAATTCGTTTTCGAGTTTATTACCTTTGCAATTACATTTGCACTTGTGCGGAATTTTTTCAAAAATTTACTTGTTATAATCGGCTGCAAAGAGAAAAGAATCAACGTATGTATGTTCTATTTGGTTCACAAATGGCAACTGTCAAAGAAGAATTATTTGAACTCATTTCTTTGGGTTTATATTGTAATAACTCGTATTGTGATCATCATCTGTAACGACCAACAATTACATTACCTACCTTCGTATACATTATATTATGTATATTATATAGTACGTATCTACTTCTGCGCGTCGTTTTCGTACATTGTTTAACAATGTTATTTTATGTGCTCATATTTTTATAATAATGTATAATATAGTTTTAGACATTTGGCAACAAATTTATATTTTTAGTACACACAGGAAGGCGGTAGGGTTTAAAGCAAGGTTGGGCGAGTTTTTTAACAAGTTCAGTTAATCTAAATATATTTAAGTTAATTTTTAAAGCTAGGAATAACCAGTATGTTTTTTTAACTAGATTTTTCGAGTTTAAAGTACAATAGAAAAAAATACCTAAAAACTATTTTTTTATTTATTTATATATATTTATCCATATCAAAACACTATAGAAATTTTTGATATAAATATATACTAAACGAAGTTACTTAAGCTAGTTTTATTTATTTTTTTTTAATGGTGAATCGAATAAAAAATTCAAAATATATCTTCCTGGAGCAATGCATCATGCTAAATAGAAGAGTTGAGTGATTAATTGTTTACAAATATGCATATTTTGATAGAAATATCCTTCGGCATTAGCGATTTGTGATATTTATACATTTATCATTCGATTATAAGCTTCTAATTATCTAATTGAAATTAAAAATTTTAAAAAAATTTTAAAACTTAATGAAATTAATGACCCAACTACTTCAGTTGCAGCATTTAAAATAATAAGCAACTATCTATGGTACTTGACAGAAAAAATGACAGCTTGATTTTATTTTGATGAAACAGTATCCGAGGAAACTAAAAGAACAACGGTGAAATCGTTAAAAATGAAGAAAATTTTAACTCATCAAAGTTTCTTATAAGATTTTATCAAAATTTATTAGATATTTTTTTTGGTTTTGTTATCAATGTTATCATTACTTAAATTTACACTTTTCAGGTACCTTACTGACATGTTTTATAAATATTTTCAAAAGAAAATGCTACTGTAGCATCAAAAAATTGTTTTTTTTTCTGTATTTAAAATTAATACAAAACTTATCGAAAAGAGATCCAAATTTATTGAACATTGATATTATATACATATATAAGTTTGTGTCTTCTCTAAATATAATTAATGACACAGCAGAAAGATTATTTAAACTTATAAAATATTTTCATGGTAGCCTGACAAAAGATGACGAAAAGTCTGAGCTTTTATTATGCTGTGTTCAAGATCATAGAAGACTTTATTTAAACTGTAACAAGGATACATTAAAAACAAATTTTTAATATCATATTGTATAAATTAGTATATGGATGTAATAAAATTATGATTATAATAAATTGAAAAAAAAATCAAACTTACAACATTTATAGAAAACATAAAAAAAAAATGAATGACAAGTTGTTTTCTTAATAATTTTTGTTGTACTAAAATAATTATGTTATAACAGCCTAAGTTCTTTAACCATACTATGATAAGTTTTATACTTCTGTAATAATTATTCTTATTTATAAACATCAATAAATTCAAGAAAATTGTACTTTTATACAGCAAAGTTAAAATAAAGACATAAAGAAATATATTAGAATACAATTTATAGGAAATTCAAATGTACTTAAAACACGTAACATAATAAATTTCAATACAGGTTTACAAGGTATTTACAAAAATGGTAAACGTTCCCAAAAATATTAAGCATATACACGGCCAGATTTCAAATTCGAATTTGCACTGGTTAACCTTAATTGTTTGACATCAAACATTGTTTGTAGTTAATTTTTATAAAATATGTACTATACACACCAATTTAGGAGGTGATACCTAAAAACATACTAAAAAAAATTTACTTCTATAAATATGATACATCCTAATGTAAATATATTACCAGTGTAGTGTTAAATTTGTCATTTCATAAAATAAAAAAAATGAGTAGGAAGAGTATAAAATTCATAGTATACTAAGTATTCTACAAAATACTGAAACTTTAGTAGACAATGTATAAAATCTACTAAAATCTTCATGATTCATAAACTTAAAATTAACTGCAAAAATAAATATTTTGATTTGGACACCACGATGTTTAATACCTTATTCATAATACCTAATATTTTCTGAATTTTTTATTTTTTGATGAAAACAATTTGTTTACAATAGATAGAATAAAAAATATATCATTTAGTCGAATTCAGATTATTTTTACGTAATAAACTTCTCTAATTAATGAACTAGGAATTCCAAAAACAGAGTGATTAAATTGCACATTTAAATTACAATATTATAGTTTTATTCTCTAGTTGTAACAACATAAATGCAGAATTTGCTTATCTCTCAATTGGACCCGGAAGGTCCTATATGAGTTAATCGTAAAATTCAATTTTTTCACCATATTGACAGTGTTGTACAAAAATGACAAGCAATTTATCTAAATAAGCTAAAGAATAAAACTTTTAATATTTGTCTGGATAATATAGATAATAAAAAGAAATCTATCTGGATATGAATCAGATAATTTAAAAAAACTTTTCACAGTTTAGTAAACTTAAATTTGTAAATTAGTAATTTTAGTATTTATTTTAAATAAAATAATATGGTGCCTTCGATAATAATTTATTTGCTTTATAAATTATCTTTATTTTATTTATTTTCCCAATTTTGAAACACGAAATATGGAGGCATAATTCACTATTTTTTTTCTTCCTTAGTACCCAATTGTTAACTTTTCAAATATTTTAATAGAATAATCCTATTTATTATTTTTAGAATCTAAACGAAGTAAAGAAGCTAGTGTTTTTACAGTGATGTTTATTTATTTATTTTTTTTTTATTTTAGATTCTGAATGAAGTGAAGAAGCTAGTGTTTTTACAATGATGTTTAGTTTTTCCTTTTTATTTTTTTTTCTCTGTACAACTTTTTGTATAGAAATACTTGTCCAAAATATTCGATCAAAAACTTTTTGAAACCGGATTTGCCTCTTTATTGTACTTTAAATTTTTTTTTTTGAAAAAACTACCCAAAATTTGACAAAAACGACTCGGAAACCATCATTTTTTGATCCGAATTTTATGAAAATTTAAACATAAATAGAAAATCATAATATAAGAAAGATTTTGGCGCAAGAAAATTTTGATTATGTGAAAAAAAAATTTTGGACATTTTTCTAACATTTTTTTTCTCATTTATTTTTATATAATCAGCTTTTTTATTATTATTTTTATTATTGACAAGAATCGTACTATTTTTCATACATAGAGTGTTTTTTAATTAGGTATTTGTAAATTATTGAGATTTTTACTTCAAAATTCTGGGGTGGCAACTGCCACCCCTTGCCACCACCGAATTACGTATATGTCCGGCTTTCGTTTCTGTACAGTACTCTACTTTAATACATTTTTTTTATCCAATGAATAAAGAAAAGGAAGATAACAATTTTCATAAAAATAAAAAGACTTTATGAGATAAAAGTATTAGAAAATATAACTTTTTTTTTTTTACATTTTCTAAATTTTCTTACGCCAAAAATATTTTTCATATTATTGTCTATTTGTGTTTCAATTTTATAAAGTTTGGATTAAAAAAAGATAGTTTCCAAGTCTTTTTTGTCAAATTTTGGGTAGTTTTTTCCATACATATATATTTTCCATATATATACTTACTATAGGTATATGCGACAGACGTATTCTTTGTACCCCTTTTCACGTCCCGTTCTGTATATAGTTGTGTCGTAATGTTATGAGATTATATTACATATCTATTTTTGTATTTTTTTTCTCAAACCTTTACTGCGTAAATAAAACTTATTGTCAAAGTCAAATTTCCACCGATATCGATCGCGTCAAACTTGTGTTTGGAAATAATGAAAAAATAGTTACGAATAACGGTGTGCCCGTTCGCAAATAGACGAGCTGACCTGACCGTGTTTAAAGAGTGATTTATATGCGGCGCGTATACGTACTGTGAACCGAAAACAAAAGTTTGGAATCTTATTAACAAAAAAAAAAAAAAAACGAACAGTGCTATAGCGAATCGCCGCCGCCGTGTTCGGAGTTGTCCAATGGTTTTCCCTATATTTCTCGGAATTCCGTAAAAAAAAAAAAAAAAATCAATAATCCCGAAACTCCAGTAACGACAAAGGTATTTTCACAATAATTATTTTCCCTTTGAAGTTTGCGAGGAATTAAAAATTAGCTCTAGAAAATCCCACTAACACTGCTGTCGTTAATTCGGAAGTTGTTGAAACTTGCCAGATATTATTTGGAGAAAATATCACGAACCCGAGTTTTTACTAAAAAAAGCCGGACATACTTTGCACCGAGGGTGGGATACTCTTGGCAGGTATGTTAGACTTTAAAGAAACGATAAATAATTTCTTCAATAAAACGATACTAAGCGGAGATTCATTTAATATAGTGTAAAAGTATATAGTAATTGTCAGTGTGTTTAACAATATTGTTATTTAATAACAGAATAACCCATGTTCAATTTTGAAAATTTAGTATTCGTGCGTGTTCTGTTCAATACATATTATTTTATCCCTTGTCGACACGATTATGGTAGTTTACTATTACAACCCTACTAACGGGGAGCAATGGTTTGGTTTCGAAACCCTACACGGAAAATAAAATTACATTTTTTTGCACTTTTTTTCAACCGTCACTGACCAGAAGTGACACGATAAACTTTAGTACTAATTATATTTTAGCGGATTAATGTTGATTTACGATAATTAGAGCTACTTTATTACGATGTTTATATCTTAGTGTAATTTGAAGTTACTCATGGAATATTTATTAGGTGTAAGGGAATGTATGAAAAATCAATTTTCGTTTTTCGTAAATGCTGTATGTAATAAAATAACTTTTAGTTCAACATTTAAGTTCAATGTGTGTACATCAGTGTAATATTTTAGGTCGGTGTACAATACAATCACATAAAAATGAATTAATATTGTTATTTTGGTCGTATTTCGACCACTTGATGATACTAGTACTTATTATTACTCAAGTAACTAATTATAAAAATTTGATAATTTATACGAATAATGAATTGGACATGGATTATTCTATTATTAAATAGCTATAGATAAGAAACTCTCATATTTTACTATCCTCACACAATATCTTATAAACTACGAGTATTTAACTCACATTGACACATACCATATTTCGTATATTTATTAATATTATATTTACACCAGTAAATTACTTACCAGACTACATACAATTATTATGCATGTATTTATTTTATTGTTTATATAGACACTAGGCATAAATTATGGTATTTATCGAACCAATTTACATTTATTTCAAATTTTTTTTTTTCGTGATCAGTTTAAGTGCAATTAATCTCATTATAATGACCCAGCGCGCTGGGCCCTACAAAGTGCGAGACCTGGGGCATAGGCCCCGATCGCCCCTGCTTAAGGGTGGGCCTGTGTATACCTAGTGAGCACAAAATATATTTTATTGTAAAATTATTATAATTGAATATTTTTTTTAACTTTGCTTGTCTAAAAATTAAAAACGATAGTTATAATTATTTTAACATCAAAAACACATTTTAAATTGTAAGTGTATTTGTATATGTGTGAAACATAATTTTGCGGCAAAGAATTTTTATAAATAATTACTATGCCGATCGAATACACTTCATTTACATTGTTTCTTTTCCTTTTTAGTTGTATGTATTGTAATAATATGCGTTTTCTGAAAGAAATAGCTTTCGTTGCGTATCAGTTAACGGCATAATTTGACAACTAATAATAAATTACCCGCAACATTTTGTGGATACTCGCATCGCCCGCACCACCGCGTTGCCGGAATTCAGTTAGGACATTGAGTTTATATGTACTATAGTTTATAGGTACTATAATACCGTGCGGTTGTCGCCGAAATGTAAACATTGTTAAAACGCATATTTTATTGTAAAAAAAATATGGTAGTTACCTTTTGTGTAATTAAACCATGTAAATACAGGTAAAATGTTCGTGCACATGTACAAAAGGCATTACAAAGTATGTATATATTATTATTATTATTATTATTTTGATAAATACGTGTTTTCTATTAATTCATGTCGGCGTAACGTTTAAAAAAATGAAATGTCTATGAACATATTAATAATCATGCACTCTCTGCACTGAATCGTCGTTTTTTTAATAACATTTTAATAATACAGTTTTCTACAGCTAATTTTGCGTGGTAAAAAAATCTTAACTATAATTTCTTCGTATTTCCATTGGACGGAAAATACATAAAATATAACGTAATATTATATTAACGAACATCAAATAATTTTATGTACAAAAAAAAAAAAAATATATATATATATTATTTATAAATGTATATGACATGTTATGTATATTTTTGTCATACTCCTTGTAATTGGGCCAATCTACATGTTAAATATCAATTAATTTATAACAATTAAGTACTCTTGTAAATCTATATAGTATTCATAACATGTATACGTAATTTATATAAATTTAAGTAGACTCGCTTATAGTTATATAAATTATAAATTCCTACGTAACAATAGTATATGTAATGTTAACATTATATAACTACACGTGTAGCGTAAAAAAATAATATAACATATTTAGATATACAGATTTGACAAATCAACAACGAACGTTTTAAAATACAAACTAATTTTCTGAACTGCTTATTATGAAATTATTTGTGTTATTTTGAGCTTTGCGAATTTTTTTTTTTTTGTATTATAGTCGTACAATGAGAACGAATCGTAAATAGACGCGACTGTCGAACATAGTATCATTGATCGAGTGTACAATTTAAGTAATAATAATAATAATAATAATAATAAAACATTCTCCCTTACCATAATTAAATATGTTAAATAATGTAATGTTTAATATTCAAAATGGGTGTAGGATGTAAGACATGTATATATATATATATATAATTGTATCAATGTCTGTGATAATTCAGTGAGTTTTCGAATTTAGAGTAGTAGATTGAAGTTAAGTACGTCATAATCGTTTGAATTGCATGCATAGAATGTTGTAATAATATTTCAAGTTCAAAGAATACTATTGCGGTCACACTGGCGTTAAAATATCGAAGATATTTGTTTCTATATTAATTATTATATTCTATGACTCAAGAGTTATAGAAAAGTGCTTGGTTTTACGGACTGTTATTTATCACACGAGCAGTGATGGCACACAGAAGTATTTTGAGACCACATTTATGCGGTTACGACAAAAGTGCCTTACCTATTCACTCCTTTTTTTCTCAGTGCGTAAAAAAAAAACGTGTGAAACGATAAAACAATAGTAATAGGGAAATAAATCGTTTGTACGACGATTTAATAATAACTATCGCGACCACTGTTCGTATAGACCATCGTTTCTCAACCTTTTAGTGTCGCGACCCACAAAATAGGTATAAAAAATATGGTCATTTCGCGATCCCCCTCTATCTATATTAGGTACAAATTCGAACAAACGAAATTTACAGTTATTTACAGGGCATTTACAGTTATCAATTTATAAATACCACGTGTAGTAATTTAAACTTGTCACACGGGTAGGTAAACAACGTTATGTTTCGGGTTGTTGGGAATACTCCATTAAAGGGTGAAGTACCTTTTATTCTTATTATTTTAAGTATATATGATGTTTGATCGGTAAAAATTTTTAAATAAAAATATTAATTTTGTATGTTCAGCGTTTCATTATTTTTTTGAGTTACGCGACCCCCTGGTCGAGAAACGCTGGTATAGACTGTATACCTATTATTATTATTGTAGGAACGATGGATTGTGCGTGTATTCACATATCTATCAAAATAAGCACTCGGATAATCGACTGACGCTGTTCGGTGGTGACGAGTAAAAAATAATAACAGTCAATAGAACATAATGATATTATGTGACGTCACGACAACGACGAAAACGGTCAGTGAGTTTAAAAACAAATGACGTGACGGATAACCATCGATCGCAACTACTGCAGTCGAGCATTCACGGGGGCAACGATATTTGTGATTTTTGAAAATCATGTTTTTTATCGGACCCTATAATGACGATTTGACAAGGGGGCCACATCGGGGGGGGGGAACCAAAATTTAAGATGGATCGATTTAGTTGCTGTGCGGATAATTTCCAAGTATATTTATCTCTGCCGCAAATAAAACCTTATTAATTGTTTTGAAAATAAAAATGAAGAGCAACACTCGATGAAAAAAAAAAAGTTCATTTCAAAAGCAATTTTGAAAAAAAGAATGTCGTTTTAATTTTAAATAAATATCAAACGTATTAATTACATTAACGGCCATTGAGAAGTTGTTGGAAATCAAAATAACTCGATTGCGGATATATAAGTTAGCTACTCTCTTACGAGAATAGGTATATAGAATAGTTGTAAGTAAATTGGTGTTGGTTTCTAACTTTGAGATGAGTATACTCCTCTGCAGCAGTTATCAGGTATTGATACAATCAACTATAAACTTCGTATTAAAATAAGGCGTTTGTTACATTTTACTTTAAATAACGAAACTTTTTTAATCGTAGTAGGTGTTACAAAATTTAAATTTTATATTCTTATATATATATATATATATTTTTTACATTTATTTTTACAAACCAAATGAACACAAGAACGTGATGCACATACATGATGACCTTTTTTTCATTTTTTTTTTGGTATTTTATAAATGTTTGATCAACAACGGGGGAAAAATATAATTGATTTTTTTTTTTTTTTATTGTTTTGTTCACTTCAAAGAGTGTAAAACATGTTAAAGTATTTCAAAATTAAACATTGCACAATTATTCTCTGTATGCAGTTATTTATTTATTTTTTTTTATCACCATTAAGCTCTCATTTAATTTACGGAAAACTCTTAATAATATACAAATAAATCAAATAAAATTCAAAGTGTCGCGTGCCCGTATACGTACGAAAGTTAATTAATCGTGTACACATTTTTTTTTTTTTCGTATTAATATACCTAAGTGTGCGGGTATATATATATATAACATATATACCGCCTGCGAACTACCTCGAAAATTTTCGATCCATGTATAAAATGAATTAAAATGGGAAATCGATTTTGATAATTTTAAACTAATAGATAAAGAACAATTATTATTATAATTTATAACATAACAATATACACGAATCACTATATTATGTGGCTCGTTTCATCAAGCCGAGTTGTATGGATCCTTCAGACGAGGTAATCCCTCCGTTGGATATCAGGTGGACTTAAGTTTGCGTCGTCTTCGAGCCCAAGAATTTTTGGGTACGTTAAACGATCTTCTCGCCGAATATGTCCCGAACACCGTCGATTGGCTAGACGACGAAGTGGAATCATTTTCACCATTTTCACCATTCGAACCCTGTTGATCCTCGTATTTTGAATCAGTTCTGTGAAAACGAAAACAACAAATGCACTCAGTATATTGTCTTCTATTATTATTGGACATAATATTTTGTTCCCAAAAAATTACATTAATGTGGTAATTTTCGTAAATATCGTTATTTTCCTTCGCAGGAATTCTATTGAAAAAATATATTATTTACAGGACGTTGATCGTTTTGATCCAGAAAGTATGTAAGCAATCAAGAATATCGTATAAATTCAAATTAAATTAATTTACAAAAAAATGTGTGAAAATGATTTAGTGTTTTTTTTTTACTTACATAGTAATTTTTATTCCGCGAATATAAGACTAATATGACTGGAAAATATGTACCTATTCTTGTAAAGTGTGCACAAACATTTTTTAAGTAATAATAATACTAATGCTTTTTATTTTTAAAACGTAATATGTTAAAATACAAATTAGGAATGTGTTGTTTTTTTACTCGTGTTTTGTTGAAGTGAATATTACAATTAGATTATTACAGTGTTAATTTATATGCATAGTAAATATGTTTTAGATTCTGAGCGAAGTGAAGAAGCTAGTGTTTTTACAATGATGTTTATTTATTTTTTTTTATTTTTCTTTTTTCTTATTTTTTCTTTCTTTTTTTTTTCTGTGTACAACTTTTTGTATAGAAATACTTGTCCAAAAGTTTCGATCAATAACTTTTTGAAACCCGATTTGCCTCTAGATTATA
>JAIPRM010002763.1:0-14664 GCA_025469315.1 Stegophylla sp. TES_Ste_2020
TTATTAAATTGAGTCATGAGTATACTAAGTGGTATTTATTTGACTGTTTGAAGATGACTGTCTCAGTCAACATAGACGACATCCGTCGAGTCATAATAATAATAATAATAATATGCTTACCCTGCATTAAACCCCTCATGTTTTATATGTGTACAATCATACTACTATACTTACAATGCTAATGCTTATAATATTTATAATAGTAATAATAATCATAATAATAATACTAAGAATAACTAGGGGTTCGTAACACTGTTCAATATAAAGACATTGAAAATTTCCATGTCACCACTCCTACTAATATTTACAAAAAAGGATGTGTAAAAAGCCCCATTCAGATACAAATGAAATCCAAGTCAGGTTCTCCAAATATGTACATTCTAACACCAAATAAAGTTCAATCTTCTACTAGTAACTTATCTGCAGTTGCTTCTACATCCTCAACTCCAGTATTGACACCAACAACAAGAAAATTCATTGAAGAATCTCATGTACCAATAAAATTAGCCCCTAAGCCAGTGGCGAAGCCAGGAATTTTGCATGGGGAGGGCTAAGAACTCATATTAAATAATATGTAGTTTTAAATAAAATGTATTTCTTTATCTAAAAGAAAATGCTATTTCAGTAATTATATTTATCACAGCGTTTTTCTGTTGTTGTTATGACATTGACGAAGTTAAGTATTTTGTACTGAAGTCTGCTCAGTGAATTTTTTTTTGACTTCAACATTTTTGTTTCTATTATTATTCACGTTGAGAATGTTTTATTATTATTAATTTCTTATTTGGTATAAAATTTCTATTTTGGAGGAATAAATGAGTGTAGGATATCTTTATGGTTTTGTGAAAAACTACTAAACTAAAAATTCAAACAACGAAATAACTGAATATGATCTACAAACTGTCTTTCTTCAAAATGTATTTTAGTTGTCTGTTTAAATATAATACGAATACCTATAAATTAGTAAAAAATAAAATGTGATGAAACACTTGTATAATTTTCTATTTAAAAGATTTTTTTTTAAAATGTACAATTTACTAATAACGTAAGTGTGAACAATATGATATAAATAGCTTAAAAACACGGTCAATGGGGAGGGCTATAGCCCCCTTAGCCTCTCCCTTGGCTACGCCTCTGCCCTAAGCAATTATTTAATAGTGATAAAGTTTCAAAACTAAAATTGTCTTTGGAACAAAAAAAAAAAGCAAATCAACAGTAAAAATGTATCTCTATTCAGATTAAAAAATAGGCTGAAATGTATAAAAAATCAAAGGCAAAGTGTAACTAATATTGTAGATTCATTACATTATCCTTCAAAAAACTCAAAAGTACTTGTCAAAATGCAAACATTAAGAACTAGATATTTAAGAAAACCTTTCTCAAAAGCTGAACAAAATTTTTCCCTGAGTTTATTTTACAAATCACCGAGTGCCTACAAATTTTTGAGAAATAATAATGAAATAAACTTACCTGGTATGTCAACTATTCGTCGCTGGATCGGTAATTCAAAATTTAGACCCGGATTTAACACTGGAATATTTAGACAGTTAAAAAGAAAGTGCGAATCAATGAGTAAAGAAGAATTATACTGCACATTAATATTTGACGAAATGAAGATCAAAAACTATCTTGAGTATTCTAAGTTTTTGGATGTCGTTGAGGGGTATGAAGATTTGGGACCAATAGGCCGTACTAATAAATTAGCTGGTCAAGCCATGGTGTTTATGATTCGTGGATTGTATTCATCATGGAAAATGCCCATCTGTTATTTTTTGCCAGTGACATCAGTAAATAATTGTGTATTGAGTGAATTGTTAGTGGAGGCAATTCAACGACTATTAGATTGTGGATTTTTCGTTAAAGCTATAATATGTGACCAAGGTTCTAATAACGTAGCAGCACTAAAACTACTGAGTCACAAAAGAAAAACCATTTTTTGAAGTGAAGAATGAACAAAAATTTTATTCAATTTTTGATACACCTCACTTATTTAAAAACTTAAGAAACCATTTTACAAAAACTAATTTTATATTCGAAGGCGAAGAAGTCTCTTTTCAATATTTAAGAAATGTTTATGAAATTGATAAAAAAAGTTGTACTAGTCGATCATTATTAAAAATAACTGATAATCATATAAACCCTGGGCCATTTCAGTTGATGTCATGTAAATTAGCTATACAACTTTTTAGTAACACAATGTCAACTGCTATAAGAACCAGTGTGTACACCGGCCAGCTAAAGTCCGAAACAGCTCTTCAGACTGCTAAGATGATGAAGTATTTAAATGATTTACTAGATGTACTAAAAAGTATGAGTTTATACCATTCAAACCCATATAAATGTGCTTTATCCCCTGAGAGACCCTAGCAACTAGAATTTCTTCAACAAGTAAAATTAACATTTGAAAATTTAAAAATGAAAAAATCTGTGATAAAAATTAAAAAAGAAAACAGACCCATTAAATTTTCTATCTATGTTTAAATTTTCATAAAATTCGGATAAAAAAATAATGGTTTCCGAGTCGTTTTTGTCAAATTTTGGGTAGTTTTTTCCAAAAAAAATATTGATATTAGGTATTGCTCGAAAATGTTGAAATTTTTTGAAGTATTTTTACAAATTATTTCTAGCCTGCGCAACTTGTTGGACGTCTTTATCGTTTTTCTATTTACTGTTTCGTCAATAATAACTATAAAATTATATCTACATTATATTTTTTGCCACTGCAACACAAAATATCGAAAAATCCATAAAATTAATCGATGTCTATCGCTACTAATAATAGTCTTTATTATACAAAATATTATTTTATCTTGAAATATTCTTAAATATGCGAAAAGTTTATTTTCTATTAATAGATACGATTCTCAATTTGTAAAGAAATCATATCTCCATCTGGCTGCATACCTAAACTCAAACAAAAATATATAAAACAAGAATTTTATTCCGACCTCTAATTATGACATACTTAATTTTGTAAATATATGTTAACATATATCAGAAACTGAAAATATATATTTGATCAGTTTTCATAGAGGTTTTAATAATTTGGATGTACATTTAGTAGAGCCGTCATTGAAAGCCCACCGATATTCACTTTCAATTTCTTCAAATTTTATATGTTCTACGGTGCTCCACCTTCACTTATCATCCCATGTAGTAACGCGTAAAGTTATAACGACCAATAGACAAAATAATGATGTGTTCATCGTCAGAAAAAAAAATTAATTAACTAACTCTTAAATTTAGGCAAAATACCTATTTTCTATATAATTATAAAATATTAATTTTTTTCTATAAATCGCTACTAAGCACAATAATTATAAAAAATCTCTTCTTTCATTTTTTCAGAAATCATCAACATGAGTGTAATAATCAGATTGCAAAATCTACCTTGGGCAGCAAATGCCGCTGACATCAGACAATATTTCCAAGGATTATCAATACCCGAAGGTGGAGTTCATATCGTCGGTGGTGAAAAAGGCGATGCTTTTATTTCTTTCAGGTAAGGTATTCATATAAAAATCAACTTGATAGTTACGAATTCTTTATTATACAGTGTTTTAGATTTCAATAAAATAGGTATATATGTTTATTATATAGTGTTTTTTATAGCTTAAAAGTATGTTATGATGATTTATGTACAGAAATTACATAGGTACATTTTAATTTTTATCAAAAAATAATAATTTTATTATTATATTACATAGACATATTGTAAAATGAATTTATAATCGTTAAATGTTTAGAAGCATGGATTTTTTTTTTAAATAATATTTATGGTTAAAATGACAGTTTCAATTATTTAATTATTTTTTATGAATTGTAATTAAAAAATATTATCGATCATTTTCAGTACCGATGAGGATGCCAGACAAGCCATGCTTTCGGATGGTGGATGCATTAAAGACGTACAAATTAGACTGCTGCTGAGCTCTCGGAATGAGATGCAAAAGGTTATCGAGACCGCGCGACAACAGACGATGCAATTCACGCAAGTCTATATGCAACAAATGCAGCAGCCGCAGCTACCTATCGTGGGAGCGTTACCGCCACTCACTGCCAAGGTATACAATTTACAATTGTCAGTTAATACAATTTATTAATATTTGTTTATTTTACTTGCAGGTCCTACCGCAACCTCAGCAACAGGTGAGACCCGACCGAATGCTCAACATAATGCCCAGAAATCCACCTATGATGGACGATGCATATATGGGGATGCATTTAAAACCTGTAATAGAAAAACAACAGCTACAGCAGCAACAGCAACAGGAACACCCGCATTTGTCTCCGAAATCGTTGGAAAACAAGGATCGTGAAGATAAATCCCACAAACGTGAACGGACCCGGTCAAAATCTCGGGATCGGCGTTCAAAGTCATCCAGAAGTAGTAGCAGACGGGACAGGTCGAGGTCCCGGGATCGGCGCCGAAGGGACCGAAGTCGAGGCAGAGACAGGTCTAGAGACAGATACCGCGGCGGCAATGTCAGGAATTCGTCAAGCCGAGGAAGCGGAGGGGGGAAGTCGCACAGGTCCAGGTCGCCGGGCAGTAAATCGATGACCGAAGCCGGTAGCAAGACCGTCATGGGCGGTGACCAGCAACCGCAACAGGTCTCGGTCAGGCCGTGGAACTGGAATGACAACAGTATACAGCAGCACGGGACCGGCAATCATCAGCCAACTGTAATGGTCAACTCCGGGTCCGGTGTCGTCGGAACGGTGTTTGGCCAGTTTAGAACACCCCCGCAACCACCGGTCATCCCAAGTACACTGACGCCGAATCCGTATCAACAGCCACAGCAACAACCGTCGAATGCCAATGATTGGACGATGGGTAGTGGGGCCAGTGGTGGCGGTGACCAACAGCCGTACGTACCGAACAACGATTTCCGATCGGGCATTTATGGCAGTGCGGGTAGCGACGACGATGAGGACGACCGACAGGCCGAATACGATAATAATTTTCACAGGAGATACAACAACGATAACACCGGTGATCCAGGGACGAGAAGAGGACCACCAGGACAAGATTACAACCAACAACAACAAAGATACGGTGGTGGGCCAAACAGAGGTCCTAGATTTCACAAACAGCCGTCCGTACCCGGGGGTCAACAGAACCGAGGTGGTCATCGGCAATTCGACGATTTTAGAAGCGGCGGCGCTAGTGGCGGGCCGAGATTTAACAATCATCAGCAGCAGCAGCCTAGGTACGGCGGTGGTGGACACGGAATTCCCGACGGCGGAGCGAGACCGTCCAGGTTCAGTTCGATTCATGAAGGAGGTAGACCCTCGCGCTTTAACTCGGCTCCGCTGCATAAAAATGACATCAGTGGCGGCGGTCCCGACTTTTCTGCCGACGACTCAAATAATAAGGGATTGCCGCAGCCGCCACCGCGGTTTAACGACCGATACAGGTACGACGTGCGCAACGCCGTCCCGCAGACGCCTCTTGTCGACGGTCTGTGCGTCGAGGTGAACAACATGTCCAATCACTTCTCGTACGGTGATGTGCGCAAACTTTTCGACGGCATACATATAGATGGGTCGGCCATCAAGATCCAAAGGCACCGGCAGGGCGTGGCGTTCGTCCGGTTCGATAACAACCACAACAAAAACCTAGCTCTCGCGGTGAACGGAACCCTGTATAAGGGCAATAACATTGCAGTCAAACATCTGGACAACGAGGCGTACGAGCGTGACAATACGGACGATCGACCGTATCCATCCACGGGATCGATGAACATCGTGGATCACGTTGACTTGGTGGACGACGATGAAGACGATGACAAGGCCACTGGTGAGAATGGTGGCCAAAGCAAGAAGCCGCAGAAAAAAGTGGATGACGCGTCTGGTGTCAAAGACAACGGTAATCCAGTGGCCAGTGAAAATACCGTCGCAGCGAAAGATGCCGTGGCGACAGCGGCCGACGGCGAAGAACACAAGTCGTCATCATCATCGTCGGTGCCGCAACAACAACAAAAGCAGCAGTCGGATCCGCCAACCAAGTATCTACAACTTAAACAGCTACCGATATCGGTAACCGAGGAGGAAATTTTGAACGAGATGGACGGCGCCGGAGAGATACGTCGAGTGACCTTTTATCCGGACGGCGAGTTCATGGGTGCCGCGTTAGAGTTCAACAACTTGGAAGAGGCTGAAAACGCACTAAAACAGTCCGACTGCGTGTTGTTGGGTTCTACTCCGGTGCCGGTTTTACGGTGCTCGTACAAGGAATACGTGCAGATCAAACGCAAGTCCGGCGGCGGTGGTAGGCGATTTTCCAGTGACGGCGGCAGTGGTGGTGGAAGCGGAAGTCGTCATCATCACCATCACCAGCAACAACTAGCGCCATCGGCAGCCGACCTCTCGCAGTCGACTATACCACAGCCTCCGTCGGTTCCAGTGCCGTCACCCATGATCCGTTCCAACTGCGTGTACGTGTACGGGCTACCCACTACAGTCACCAACACATGCATCACACAGTTTTTCAGCGAAACATCGGTGTTACCCGACAAGATTCACATAATGCTTAATAAGTTTGGCCGGCCCACTGGCGAATCGTACTGCGAGTTCGGCAACGCGCAACAGGCGCATACGGCTATGGCAAAGGATCAGTGTTACATGGGACCGAACCTAGTTTACGTCGAATCCATTAGCCGATCGGATATGATCCAGGCAATCACTAAGCCAATGCAACAACACAAACATCAGCAGGACATGTGGTGTGGAGGAGGAGGAATAATAGGTGGAGGTAGCGGAATGCGGGGTGGTGGAGCTGGAGGAGGTCCCAGACAACAGCACAATAACATACTATCAGGACCCAGGCAGCAGCAACAACAGCCTTCCTATGGCAACACCCCATACGGGAGTGGCCGCCCGCATCAACAGCCGTACATGAACAGTAGCCGAGGCGGTGGTGGAGGTTACACGCCACGGATGCGCGGACCGGGGCCGAACACTGGACCGGACGGATTCGGGCAACCCGGCTGTGTGGTAGCTTTGGATAACGTACCATACCGCGCGGATGTGCAAGAGATTGTGGACTTTTTTGATGGCTTCGAACTGAACAGTCAGAACGTAATTAGACGATTTAACGATTTCGGCAAGCCCACGGGTGAGGCACGCGTTAACCTGAGGAACCCGCAAGAGGCTTTGCGGGCTGTCCGTGTGCTTCAGAACAAGCCCATATTCAACAGGCCCGTACGTTTGACACTTTTGTAAATTATTTTTGATATGGCGCATAATATTTAAGCCATGCGTTATGTTTTATCGTCTGGCAATGATGATAAAAATGACAATTAAAATACTTAGTATTGTAAATAAATGTACACAATATTATGATTTTGTATTGAGGGGCGTGTTGATTTTTTATTTCTTCAGTATTTTAGTCAAATTAAGATTTTACTTATGTACATTCTTCTTTTAACATTTCTGATCATAAAATGGCATTGGTACTCGTACTTTATATACTTAAAATGTTTATAAGTCTACTTTTTGACGTATGTATATAATATGTATGTATTAATATATATATATATATATAAATGTATTTTTTTATATTATATTATATTTTTTTGATTGTATATTATAAAGAATTAAAAGATAGGAATGTATTTTTAAATAACTTTACTTACAATAAATACATAAGAAAATTTTATATTATTTACACAACTAATTTAAGAATATTCTTAATTACCATAAATCTTAAAAAATCTAGGAATTTTATTTGCTCGAGAAAAATCTGAAAATATCAGAGAATTTAATCATAAAATGACAAATATTTTGGTCAATACCAATTTTATAATTTATATTTCATATAACTAGGTGTGTATTCAGGTTTTCAGTCCATCCAGAAATTTTTAGCAATAGGTGCAAGCAGAGGTAAAACAGTATTTGAAATGAGCAGGACCGTTTTCCTCCACTGTCCATTCTCCACCAAAGAAAAATTTCCTCCGCAAATAAAATACTGTATTCCTCCACTTCCCATATCCCTGCAAATTTTTTTCTACAGCTATAATATTTTGAAAAACTATGTATGATATACTTTCCTAGGCGTAGCATGGGTGAGGGAAGGGTGGGTACTTGCTGAAATTGAATTCTATATCTTGAAACGGTATACCAAACGTTAATTTTCTCGAAATATATTAGTATATTAAATAAGATATAAGAACATAAAGTTCACTCATCTCACAAAGAAAATTGTTCCGTTCTGTTGGTTATGACCAACACGAAGCTTCGTTATTGCGCTCAAAGAAAAGCTCTGCGGAGTACCATTAATACGTTTGTATGATTCTACTGCTGCCACCACACAAGTTCATACTAAGGCCAACACAGTGGCGCTATCCGATATTCTACTATTGAGAGATGATGAGAAAAGTCTACAGATCACACAGAAGCTGAATAAAAATACTATTCCAGTAGGTTGGAATTATTTTTGCCATCATCTGGACTTTGTCAAGGCTCCGTCCCTAATTATTGGGAGTAAAGTTCACACGGTAATAACAGATTGTCAGGCTCTGGTGTATATTAATCTCTATACGACTATTAAACCACTAGTTGCCAGATGGTTTGAGCTACTTCAAGAACTTGGTTTTGGCATCAAATACCGTCTGGGGGCAATCGTATAGCCCGCGTTGATGCACTTAGTCGAGCAGAACACTCGGAACCGACGACTTCGGATTCGGTTGAGAGTGTACTTGTTAAACGACCGGAGGTATGTATGGCCCTAACTGTTGAAGAACGAGTACGACTGATGCAACAAGGAGACTCATTTGTTCATGACCTTTTCAGACTATTTCAGTTGAACAAACAGGTTTAGTGTACCGAAGATATAAGGACAAATTGCTAGGTACTGGTCATACCAAAGTCAATGAGAAAGGGGATCGCGATAGGTACTCATGATCTATATTCTATAACCATAGGATACAATACCATAGGGAAAAAGGCTCTTTTAAATTATCCCAGTGACGTATTTGAGGGGACGGCGATGGAGTTTTTTTTTCATCCAGATGTAATATTATACATTTATTATTATAAACGTTCATCTACCGTGGACCGTTTTTTAAAAAAGTAAAAAAAGACGATTTTGCTGTAACTATTTATACTTTGATACTTGTAACCAATAAGAGTGAATAATACTCAATTTAAAATTTTATTTTGAGTGATTATTAAAAATATTCGTTAAAATTTGTTCAATTTTTCATTGACAACAATGATTTTTTCAGTAACAAAATTTAAACAAATTATTTTTTATGAAATACCTATTTCATTTATAAATTACTAATTTATAATAATAGATATGTACTATTCGGAGTTTCCTAGTTGCGGACAGTCATTAAAACCATGTGAGTTGCGGACACGGGTCAAAAAGGCAATATACGAATTGCGGACACGCGATAAAATGATAATATACGAATTGCGGACGTATATATTTGATCAGAAACGATCTTTATCGGCATTTAGATGATTGTGCCGATGCTATCGCGACGGCCAACAAATTTTGGCGTTTCATTACCGAAATTTCCCTACGTTGCACAGTAAGCCGAAAGTTGTTATCTATTTAAATTGAGAGCGAACAAAGCGCGAGGGGAGTTTTTCGAAGTGAGCGAAGTACGGTGATGCGGAGCGAAGTGACGCTCAATGTAATTAACAAATTTTGGCAATTTATTACCGAAATGTCCTCACATTGCACAGTAAAAGTCGATTATCAAGCCGAAATGTCCGTACTATCAAATTCTTTTACTTTTATCATAATTAGGAATTTCTACACAAGAAAAAAGTTACATGTTATTAATTTTATGAATATAACATGGTTATATAGTTATTTAATAAGTTATTGAGGAGATTGAATGTAAGAAGCAATCAAAAGCACTATTATTGTCAAAAGTTTGGAAGGCAGAGAAAACGAGCATTCTACTATACGACTAATGAAAGACATTTTTAGGTCAAGATTTTAATAATTTACAAATCTGTTTTAGGAGGTAAAAAATGGATTGACGGGGCTGAGTCCGAATGATAATATGAACTATGAAGTGTAAGGATATAATTTACAGATCGCTCCCTCCTTGGTGGAGCTTCAGATACGCTACTGGATTATCCATGTTGCCCATCTTGGTCCTCGGTTAACCTCACATTCAATGATTAAAGAAATAAGTAGGAAAAGATTATATATGCTACTATCTATAGACATAGAAGAAATAACTTAAGAGATTAGAGAGAGGCTGAGTAAACGCTATAGGTCATGAGCGAAAGGTCTTGTTTGGTACATTAGATGATACGGACGAAGAAATGTATAATTCACAAATTAAGGAATTACAGCAGAGTAATGTTAATTTATTTAAAATAACCGATAAACAAATGAGTATTTTAAATTAACAAATAACGCATTTAAAGATTCACAATTAATGGAAAATCAAATTAAAGTTTTAAATTCATAGCAGAATTTTATAAATTATCAATTAAATAGAACATGGCATCAAATGTTAAACATAAGGATAACTGTAACACAACAAATTATTACAACAATTGGTATTCAAAACGGACAAAGTAGGCAAAATAATAATGGCAGCTCAGAGACAAGACATTTTATTAAACTTACCCGGAAACTTAAAACTACCTTTTGATGTAAATTATGTATCCTTATATGAACTCAGCAAAATGTCTCGGTTGGCGATAATTTATTCTAACTGTACCCTAATTTTTTAATTAAAAATACCATTATTAAATCCTGTAAAACTCGTGCTGTATATCACATTATACCTTTACCGTTTAGAAAAGACAAATTATATGTACACCTAACATCGAATATAATATGGCCATTTCAAAAACACATGACACATGAGTATTATCTAACAATTTCTGTAAACCATTTGATGAGTTAGTCAAATGGAAACACAACCTCTTAGAATGGGTTCCATGGGGCTATCCTGCGAGGTAGAAGTATTTATAAACCAACAGCACTCCGAACGACATGTTCAATTGAATACCTAGAATTGTCAAGTAGCATAATGTTATGTCATAAATTAAAGTATTATAATCAGTGGATCTACATTGTAAACACCAAAGACAATGTAGCAATAACTTGTGACCAATGGCCCGAAGCTAAAAACATAATATTACAAGGAGTAAGGATATTAAAAATCGACGAGCATTATAAAGCTCATACACTTCAGGTAGTATTAACAGTATTAATACCAAATAGATATTTGAAGTCTAAAAGGTTACTGTACAAAATTTTTGGATCAGTATTTATACCCAAAAAAAATGTCATATTTTTTCACAAACAAAAAATAAAACGCACAGATATATTCTTCCGCTCCACTCAGAATATAAAATATTTATTAAAAATTATCGACATTAATTATTATTTTTCACCCCCTCCCCCTCACACACAAACACGTACCAAAAATAAAAACATTGTTTATGTATGTGCCACTATAAGTGTATATAAAAGTTAGATTTATTTTTTCCAGTGTAATAGAATAATTTATATAAAATATCCACACGACATAAATATATTTGGTTTAATTGTTTTTCAGTTATTTAATGAAGTTAATTAAGGTTTAATGTTCATGTTACTTTGGTAAAAAAAAGACAAATTTATTGTAAGTATTATTTTGTGTTAAATTTACTTTCAAAATAAAATCTGTTTATTAAATCAAATTCGCATTGAAATTATCATATTAAATTATATACATTACATACAATAGAAAAACATAAACAATCTTTGTATTAAAAAAATACTATTATAGCATGTTCAATGATGTTATTCTCATTTTAGTGCCACCCTAGGCAAGTGTCGATTCCATGTACCAGTTAAAGAATAATAGCCAAAAAAAGCAGCTGACTTATTCTCAGCTTCATGATATCTAAGACATCCCAAGAAAGGAAAAGAAATAATAAATAATTTTGTGTAGAGAAAAATGTACAATAATGTTTATAAAAAATGTTATTTACTTTGTACCTTAAATTATCAAACATACAACATATTATATAATACATTATTATAAATATTAGGTATTCATGTACTGAATTTATCCTTTTTATTACAACTTAACATTTTCATTTTCAATTTATTCTAAACAATATCAAATATACAGTACAATCCACGATTAAAATATAAATTAAGAGTATATAATAAAGAATTATAATACCAATTCACCGATGGATTTATTTTTCCTTTCCTTTTTTTTTTTTTTTAATATTTATCATGATACAAAAAATATAAAGTTTTTTATTTATTTAACACAATATGTTGTAAAAGAAATGACATTACGTAGTAAAAATAATAAATCATATTGATGATTACTAGATGCATTATAAATTTAAAATTTAAAAATAAAATTATTTCAAGTATTTCCAAAAAGTGGGAAGTGAAACACTTGAAATGCATATGAGTTATAATTGTATAATATGAACAATTATAAATAATGAACTATTAATGGTATTGTATCAGGATGTAACATCTTCTATACCCAACGATTGTTTAAGTAGCTGAGCTATTGTTTTCTTATCCGTTTCATCATCATCTATTTTAAAACAAAAAACAAAATTTATCAATTAAGGAATCTAATAATTTAAAAAAAAAATTATATGTAATTTAGTTACCACAATACGTTTTAGTTATTACAAAACAAGAAATATAGATAAAAGATATTAAACATACAATTTATAAAATATAAAATAAAGACAATTTTACAAAATATAAAAAAAAAAATAGATAAGAAAAAATACTCAAATTTTTTTTTTCATATTTTCAAAATTTTCTTGAGTCAAAATACTTCTGAAATATTATCAAAATATTATTTATGTTTAAATTTTCATAAAGTTTGAATTAAAGAGAAGATGGCTTCAGTTTTTTTGTCAAATTTTAGATTCTGAACGAAGCGAAGAAGCTTATGATTTTACAATGATGTTTATTTTTTTTTCTCTTTCTGTGAACACTTTTTCGTATAGAAATATTTGTCCGAAAGTTTCGATCAGTATCTCTATAGAACCGGAATCACACCCAGATGGTACTTTAAACAGGTCATTTTCCCAATTTCTCAATACTTTTTCCAAAAACGGGGAAAAACTGTCGAAAAATTGACAAAATACGCAATTACCGAAATTTCCGTAAAACTGAAAATTACTTTTTGACATAACTTCTAAAATAATGCAACTAGAGACTTGAAATTTTCACCAACCATTAAAAATTGCTAACATTTCACAAAAATTTCAACAACATTTGATCAATTTTGAGTTAAGTACAGCATTTTAAAAATTTCTCATTTTTTGTTAGTTTTTATGCAATGAAATTATTGATTTTTGATATTATGACTTGAAAATTTAATTTGATCTCACTGACATGTATGTCTAAATGATCTGAAAAAATATCAAAAATCGTTAGTCAACTTTTTTTTTTATACCTGTTTGAAGTTAGAATTTCGACGTAGTTCGTTAGTTATTCCTACAATTACGCACTTTAACGTACATATAAGAAAATTGGCCCAATCGATTGTTTTGAAATTTGAGCCTAGAGCCTAGATAGAGAATTTCATTGCAAATATTTTGGTGCAATAAAATTTCTTACGGACAAAGAATTAAACATTTTACAAGGGTTTGATTGAAAAAAAAAAATCGGAGAAGTACGAAAAAATTACCTATTTTATTACATATATATGTTGTTATTAAAATTATCGTAATATTAATGTTAATTGACAAGACGTTGTATGTGTAATATAATTAAAATTATATTACAATAATAATTATAACTTATTGTAATTTCGTTTGTTCTTACAATAAAGTATTATTATTATTATTATTAATATTATTATTATTAAAATCTTATTTAATTAAATATCCTAATAGCCAATCAGGTATGGACATAGTTTCGACCAATGACCAAAATCGTTTTGCTAATAATAAAATAAAATTAATTCATAGCAGTCATCAGACCGTCTTCTTGTCATCAGTGTTCAAATCAAACCGATGCGGCAATGGAGAGCTCGTCTCGCTGATCGGTTTCACTCACTTTTTCTCTCTCCTCTCCCTCTTTCTTTCTTTTCTCTCTTTCTTCTTACTCAATCTGTTTTATCTATTGTGTGTATATTTTTTTTTTTTTGACACCTTGTTTGCGTTATTCGGTTCGCTGAAGGTACGCGTGCGTGACGGTGGTGATGGCATCGGTAATTCGCAGTTAACAACCTGTGTGGTTGCTTAAGTCGCCTGATGCCTTGTACTGGTCGTAATCTTAATAATGTGAGGGTACATGAGTGTATTAAACTTAAATTTATAAGTACACATAGTATTTAAAACGGAATTTGCGTGCGCGTTAGGTAGGTCCCCTGAGGGGACTCCCCTCCATGAGCCCACCTTGTCGTGGTGGAGGGGCTCATGCCTTTAAGGGCATGTTAACGGGCTCACCAAAAAACGATATAGTTAAAAAGTCTTTGGACACCTGCTCCAAGGCCCCATGGATTCAGGGCGCCAATATCACAGCTTTTTTTCATCATATCTCTCTCTTTTTTGGAAGTGTATTAAGGCGTTTAAAAAAGAAGAATCATTAAATAAAATCCATGTTGAACAGTTTATAGCCGGACATTCTATGAGCGTTAAAAGAAAATACAAAGACTTTGCTGAAAGGTTAAAAAATGTGTGTGATGACTATCATAATAGAATAAC
>JAIPRM010002764.1:0-28915 GCA_025469315.1 Stegophylla sp. TES_Ste_2020
GGTCTAGTATTTCTATACGAAAAAGTGTTTCCAGAAAGAGAAAAAAAAATAAATAAATAAACATCATTGTAAAATCATAAGCTTCTTCACTTCGTTCAGAATCTAAAAGAAAAATAAACATCATTGTAAAAACACTAGCTTCTTCACTTCGTTCAGAATCTAAAAGTGTGTACTTCACTCGTCAGGGTGTTCTTCGCACGTCGGGTGGGATACTTTTGATAAGAACATTGAATTTTAAAGAAACAATATATCATTTCTTCAATAAAACGATTCTGAATGGAGGAAGTTAATAAAAAAAATTGTTCCTATTATGTACTATTATCTACTATTACTCTATGTTGGCGACGGACTATTTAATAGCGTCGACCAATACATAAGATAAGTGAAAAACATTACTTCCTCTATCCGTACTTTTTCTGATTTTTTTTTCAATCAAACCCTTGTAAAATGTTTAACTCTTTGTTCACTCAAAATTTTATTTACACCGAAATATTCGCAATAAAATTCTCTATCTAGTCATCAAGTTTCAAAAAAATCGGTGTGGCCAATTTTCAAAAAGAAAGAAGATGACTTACGATTTTTGAAATTTTTTCAGGTCAATTAGACATAATATATGTTAGTAAGATCATATTAAATTTTCAAGTTTTAATATCAAAAAGTGTGTACCTACTTCGCTCGTCGGGGTGTTCTTCGCACGTTGGGTGGGATTCTCTTGACGGGTGTATTGAATTTTAAAGAAACGATAAATCATTTCTTCAATAAAACGATTTTGAACGAAGGAAGTAAATAACATAAAAAAAAAATTCAACATATTCGAACTGCCAGGTTAGAATCCAACCCGACATTATCGCGTGATAAAATTATCGTCGTTCCATTGTGCCACACTAACAATGTAATTTGTAAGTAAAGTATAGACAAGAAAACCGAACATACTTCGTATCACGGATATTCTTCACCCTTCAAGTCAGATACTCTTAGTAGGTGTTTAGAATTTTAAAGAAACGATAAATAATTTCTTCAATAAGATTATTCTGAACGAAGGAAATTAATAATATGAAGAATAATAATAGTCGTCGTTTTCAATACATTCATTAAGAGTATCTGAGCTGAAAAGCGAAGAATATCCGTGGTGCGAAGTATGTTCGGCTTTCTAGTCTATACTTAATTTTTCTTTTTTTTATCTAATAAATAAAGAAAAAGAAAAAAATAATGAGAAAAAACAGTGTTAGAAAAAACTTCCAAATTTTTTTTTTGCATTTTCAAAATTTTCATTAAGTTTAGATCAAAAAATGATGGTTTCCGAGTCTTTCTTGTAAAATTTTGGGTAGTTCTTAAAAAAAATAAATAAATAAATAAATAAAAATTGAAGAATTGAGAAATTCAAAAAATGACCTCTTTAAAATACCAACTAGACTAGAGGCTAATCCAGTTTTGAAAAGTTGCTGATCAAGACTTTTGGACCAGTAGATTCATACGAAAAGGTGCATACAGAAATAAAAAATATATATAAAAAAGAAGAAAATAAAAATAAAAAATAAATATCATTTCAAAAACACTAGCTTTTTCACTTCGTTTAGAATCTAAAAGATAAATAATATATTATATACATATAAATATATGAAATTGATTAGCCAGCTTATGTACATACTATAATTAATGTTGTTAAATGAATAATTCAATTTATGAATAATTTACATTATATGAATAGGTTTTATAAAAAACAATTAACAAAAAAATTTATTTGTGCATTACAATAATTTATAAGTGTACAGTTATTAGTTTATACCAGGCACAGAAAACTTTTTTTTTTTTTTATTAAAACATAAATTATCATGATATATGAATTTAACATATAAATTTATTATTTTTATTTAACGTTTTTAAATGTTTTTGAAAAGGTACCACGTTTTTGATAAATGTTGCTTTTATAAATTGTTTATGATAATGATAAACATTTTTAAAAAAATACAATGATTTTTTAATTCCATCAAATTACATTTGATAATAAACATAATTTTAAAGTGTAAAAACTTAAAACTCATAATTCAATTCTGTTTTTGTCAATGGTTTACTTTTCTTTCGTTTTCGTTTAGTTTTGCATTCTGAGCAGAGTGAAGAAGCGTATGAATTTACTATTATGTTTATTTTATATATATATTTTTATTTTATTTTCTGTTTTGTGAACACTTTTGAGTACAGTTTACTTATCCTATGCTATAAGAATTCGGCTTTAGATGATACTTTATATAAATCATTTTTCGAGATTCGCATTATTTCGAAGGGTTAACACTTGTCGCTTAAATTTTTGTTTATTGTTGGTTACAATTTGGACATTGGAACGTATTCACCATGGTAAATGTAGTAACGTAGTAATAATGGTAACGAGCCAACGGGGTCACTATAATAACGTAGTAACTCGAATGAAAATACCTCAATCTCTGCTCAGAATCATTTTATTGAAGAAATGATTTATCGTTTCTTTAAAATTCAATACACCCACCAAGAATATCCCACCCGGAAAGCAAAGTACATCTATAATGCGTTAGTATGTCCAGCCTTTTAATTTTTGTTTTTACATTTTATTTGTTTAGTAACATTTTTCAAAAACGTTTTCTGTCTCTGGTATACACTATATTATACATATATTTTTAATTTTATGAAAAAAAAGTTATTTCCCGATTTTTGAGACTTATCTCTATAAGATCAATTAGGATAAAAAATTGGGGGGGGGTATTTGAGTGGTTTTGAGATGGTTAAGCCACCTAGCTCCTACATATTTGCGCTTATGCTTATTTCAACAGTTCATTTTACTTAAATATTACATCCCTCTCAATGAAAAACTTTTGCGCTCGTCACTAATAAATGCTTATGCTACAGGTTATCTGTACGGTTGTCAACAATAATATTGTGTTTAATATTTAAGTATTTAAGTATTTACAAGCGATGTGGAAATATATATTTTGTGTTTTAAACGTACATTTTATTACCCTAACGGGCCTAACGTATACTTATTTACCCTCTCCCCCCGCCTAGTTTTTTCATCTTCGAAGTCACCGGCCATAGCTATAACGTGAAGACGTATAGTCTCTATTTGCGTTCCGTAGAGACATAGGAGTAAATAACAGCAGGTAAATGTACACACTATTATTATTATAGTTATGTGTCGATAATGACGATTCCCGTACCGCCGGCCTATTATCGTGAGCGATTTCCATAATGCTTCGCGTGCATCATATACATTTACGTTTAGCCCACAGGTATGTGCGCAAATCGCACTATATGTTTAAAACCGATATCATCCGGAGTGCGTATATAGTACAGTCAAGGTAACCATGGCGGCGGCAGCGGCGGCAATGCTGTTATGTAATTTTGATTGTTTGCGCGCATCCTTATGATCGCATGATGAAGAGGAGGAATGACGGTGACTGCGTTGCCCGGCAATCTCGTATTATACACACACACACAAACACGTTATTATTATTGTTATTATTATACGTATTAAACTCGCCTGTGTATACACGCGTATATACTGCGCGTTGTGAAACGTTATAATAATGTCACGTTTACGTGGGCGTTACTCGCGCGGTGATGACTCAAGGTTTCTCGTCGCGCGCCGCGTACCTACTATATACTTGGTAATGGATTTATTCTATCGCAACAATGGTGCGATAAACAATTCGTAATAGCTGGGCGATTGCGCCTACGCACGTCGGTGACTATTGACGACGACGACGAGAACGAGAAGGAGGAGGAGGAGGAGGACTCTCTTGACTATCCACTCGGAGGCAGATTTAGCTCTTTTACGGTGACTACGGGCACTATTAATTTGCCTCCCCTATTATATAGGAAAACACGAGTTATACAGCTCTCCCTTCGAAACACTCAAAATATCAAATATAATATTATATACAGAGTGCCCCAGTGAGATTTGACAAATGCGATAATTTTTGTTCTATTTATAATTTTTAACTTTTTTATTTTTTTGAAAATTATTTCTTCAGCACAGACCCTACAACAATAACGCATACATCTTTTTTTTTCTACTATTTCCTTCGTTTTTTATAAATTTAATTACTCATTGACAGCATGGCCATTGGTGGAATTTATACTGAATATCGATACTATTTAAAATATAAATTTTAATATATATTAATACATGTCAATTTGTTGGAAAAAAGAATTTGAATATTATTAATATTAAATAGGGATGCGGAAAAAATTTATGTTTAAAATATAAAAATATTAATTAAAACAATGAAAATTTAATACAAACATACTTATATGTATAATCAACGGTCCTAAAAAATTCTCGAAAATCGTAAGTCAACTATTACTGGACATTTGAAAAAATTTAGTGAATTTTATTCTATATACCTATAAATAGAAAAAAAATTAATTCTATAAACAGCTCAAAACCTAGGGATTCCTATAGTGTATAGTGAGACAAAATGCCAATTACACTAATTACTGAGAGGTTGACTATTTATTAATTTATGAAAGTAGATTGTATTGCTTTTTTATTTTTATTAGGGCATTTATTACCTCATACACACACGCACACGCACACGCATAAACACACCTGCATGCACGTACGTACGTACAGAAAATATATGGAATACCAAACATTATTAAATAACATTTTGTTAAATAAATTCTTATCTCCAATTATAATTATTATATAGTATTTGAAGCTTTCACTCAGAATCGTTTTATTGAAGAAATGATTGATCGTTTCTTTAAAATTTAATACACCCAACAAGAGCTTCTCACCCGAGTTGCGAAGAATAGCCATCGTGCGAAGTATGTCCGGCTTTTTATTTATGTTTTTATCACGTTGTATTTAATATTTTGAACAGGGGTGGATGGAGAGAGATTTCGGTCCGGGAAAATTAAAAAAAAAATATCCCGACCATATACTAATTTACAAGAAAAAAAAAATACAATTTAAACTCTTCATCAGATGAAACTTTAATGACTAATTGAAATATGATTTGGTTTTATTTTGTCTATTTGGAGTTTATGTTTATGATACTGATGTAAAAAATATATTGATGAATATCACGTGTGAAGTACATTTTGTGGTTAGATGCATACCTAGTAGAGTTATATCTTTCTGAGGAGGATTATATGGCAAATCATTTTTCCATATACCTAAATACCGTTATCTCACGCTTATTATATGGATTGAATTTGCATGGCTATTAGAGAGCACTTATGTTGCTTTTATGGACCCACTTGAATTGGTTTTTATCATCGTCCAATGGGAGAATAGGTATGTTGTATGCACAACATATTGGTATAGGTAGGCCGTTAAGACGTAAAAAACGTAAATCGCGTGCGTGGTCAATTATAAATCATAAGAACCATATAAAAAAAATTTTTAAACGTCTAATTTTATTTACCTACCTTATTTTAAAAGTAGTGACTTTTATTTGAATTTTAATGTAAAGCCTTAAGAATGAATTAATATTGTTCATAATAATAAAATATAGGTAGCGATTGTCGATTCCTTTTAGATCATTAGGTATGTCGCAATGATTACTAATGTTCTTTAATTATTGTCCGTCGAAATATTCAGCCATTTTTAAGATTATATAATAATAGAAAATAAATATAAATTGCTTTTAGTTCATTATATTCCAATTATAATCAATGTTCTCTACTCACCCATCAAAATAGGTTTAGCCATTTTGAAGATTATTCCAGACAAACAGATAAAAACTCTGAATTAGCTCTGATTAAAGTAAATATTTGCCACATTTGAGTTAGGAAATCTAGACCCTCACCTCCTCTCATCTCTCTCACTCTCTCTCTCTCTCTCTCTCTCTCTCTTTTCTTCACTCAGTCAAAATCAGTTAAGCCGTTTAGAAGATTAGCCCATAAAACTGAATAAATTTGATAAACTACTTTGATTAAATTTCGCTTAAACCATAACATTAAAATATATAATACATCATCCCTATACTCCCCTCATTAGGTAAACTTGGTATAAAATGCACTATTATAACTACAATAGAGTTATTGGAAACAATTTTGTAAAAAGAAAATTAAAACCTTAAAATTATTCATATGACTCGCCGAAAAATCTTAATATTTAAATTCAATATATCTCACCCTGATTTGGGACAACGCGTGAAAAAATTCAGTAGTGTCTTAAGATAATTGAAACATAAAAAAAGCCTTTTTATTTATATATTAATAAAAAGATATAAGTATAAATATATGTAAGGTTGTTATATTTTCAGCTCATTGTACCATGTATTTAAAATTGCATTCAAAAAAACTTTCCAAAGTTCTAAGTTTTAGGTAAAAATAGCTAAAATAAAATTTCGTTTGTGGTTGATAATGAATGAAATTAAATATTTCTATTAAATGTACCAGTAGTTTAGAAATTATGACTTAATAACAATATTGGATGTAATGTAACAATATGTCACACACATGGACTTACAGTCATGTCCATCTAATTTTTGCAAAAATATTTATTTTGTCAATTTATTATAATTTATTGTTAATCTGTACATTTATTAATATTATATCGTTTGTTAATTTTCATGCAGCCAAAGTTGTTAAAATAATTTGTTACCATTTTTGTCATTTTGTTCAGAGTATTTGTGTAATTAGATTTAGGTAAGTTGAAGCAGCTGGCCAGTTCTTCGCTTCAGTACGTGTTCTGTGAGTAATTTTTTCTATTGTTTAATTTAATGTATTGGGAGTGAATTATAAAAATCAACTGAATTGTTTTTGTATATGTTTGTGCCGCCATAGGCTGTTTTTACACATTTAATTGTTTGATTTTTATAGTTCCTCACAGTCAATAGTTACCACAGTTAACATTTTTATGTTTGTAATATATTTTTTCTTGTTGGGCCAAAAAGGCACTAAAATTGTTACATACACTTTTGTTTTATTTACAACTTATTAACGCATTATATTATACTTATACAGTATGAAAATTACAATTTGAGTTACCATTTTTTTTGTTAGTTACTTGTTTCCCTAGTTTTTAAGTTACACAAAATACATACTCATACACACTGACACACGCACTATCATCACGTACAGGGTCGGCTTGGCAATAGCTCCTAGATGTGTATGTATCGAAGGCAGTGGCGTATTTGAGGGGAGGGCAATAAGTGGATCACCCCATCCTTAGGGGTTTTTTTTTCATCTTGATGTAATATTACTCATTTATAATTTTAAACGTTCATCTACCATGGATCATTTTTCAAAAAAGAAGTAAAGGACGATTTTGCTGTAATCATTTATGCTTACTGTGATACATGTAACTAATATGAGTAAATTACTTAATTCAAAAGTTTATTTCGAGTGAAATCAAAAAACATTCATTAAAATTTGTTCAGATTGTCATTGATAACAATTAATTTTTCAGTGACAAGATTTAAACAAATTAATATACGTTATTTTTTGTAAAATATCTATTATTTATTTATAAATTATATAAATTTATAATAATTGATATATACGATCAAATTATTTTACTTTTATCATAAATACGATAATACGAATTATTACACAAAAACGATTTATATATTATCAATTATATGAATATGACTTGGTTATATTATGATTTTTGGTTTATTTTATAGGTTTGAGGAGACTAAATGTGGGAAGCAATCAAAGGCGAAAAAACAAGCTTTGTATTATGAAACTAATGAAAGACTATTTTAGGCTAAAGGTGGAATCCCACGACGCGTTTCTCGGCTCGGAGCTCGGTAGTACCATTCAATCATAAGCCAGCTCAAGCGCCATGGGAATGCAGTAACGAGTCACACGACGTCACCTTTGACCCGTAACACAAAGATTGCTACCAAGGCGAGCCAAGACGAGCTAGCTTGCGCTGTACGGAGTCAGGACAAGCTTTACCATTTTCACGGCGCATTTAAGCCCCGAGCTACGAGCCAAGCCACTCGACGTGAGATTCCGCTTTAAGATTTGAACAAATTACAAATTTGTTTTAGCCTTTTAAGAGCTAAAAATGGATTTATGGGGCTGAGCCCGAATGATTATGCAATGTGTAAGGATTATTTACAAATCGCCTCCCTCCTTGATGGAGCTTTAGATACGTCACTGATCGAGGAACTTTACAATCCCCAAGATTAAATCATATAATTATTGCTATTGGCTTTTTGTGCAAGAGCGATGGTAAATATATAAAATAGCAAATAGTTAAACAATAAAAATGTTAAATACAATGATTTTTTTGGTCACGCGTGCACTAAAAGTGTGATTTTCGATGCGAGTAGATGCAATGGCAAATAGGTACCACATACATGTACCACACTGTTTATAAGCAATTTTTTATCATGTGATAAGATGACATTTTATTGAAGAGGGGAGCGTTCTGGAAAAATTCATCAGGGATCCTTAAAGTGTTAGGCCGACACTGATCACGTAGCTCATCAGATTTGCGTGGCGATCCTAATCATTTCTGATTGAGTTACATACGAATACACATAACACACTATACAATATAGCGTATACGACTAAGTCGGTAATTATTACAAAATAGGCGGTGCGCGCTATTTTGGTGTCAGGAATGCGTGTATTAAAATTATACACAGCCGGCAATACAATTCTAATAAAATAAATGTGTAATTCAATTATGTTTGACGCTGAAAATTCGTAAAAACGCCTTCTTAATATCCTTGAATAGATATATTTTCACTCTGGTGTGGAACTTTTTTAAAATGCAGCAATGAATCTCTGAATTTCCTTATTTTAGATTTTAATCATTCAGAAATTTGATGTTTAACTTTAAATTGATTTAAATAATACTATCTTCTATTTTTAATGTGTCAATAAAAACCTTTCATAAATCGACAATTATTTAATTTAATTATCATCGTATGTGTTAATCAAGCACGAATAGTTCGCGACATTTATCATTATTTTTATAAAACTGTTGCCACTTCGTGTTATTTCAATATGGACAGGAATGCGTGACGTTAACTATCAAACACGTAACAGTTATCAGATACCTACACATTGAAAACGTTCAGTATATAATACGAGTCGAGCATAAAACCTTATACCTATGTCATATACGAATATCTAATCTCATAAGAATAACGATTCACGTGTTCAAAGCCACGATTTCAAAATGACATAAATTATTTCCTGGAGAAAATTAACAATTAATATTGTATTTTTGTATTAGTATTTGTCGTTATAATATATTAATTTTATGCACATTTATTTTAGATTACTGTATAATAATTGTAATTATATTTTATTACCATTTTGTGTCTTATATTTTATAGAAACTTATTTTAAATCGATCGATTTTTACCGAACTGCGTATTTAATTAACCTGTCAGTTTTTAATATCGACAGATATTTTGCAATTGCAGATATTGTAAATAGTTGTACCTAAGTATCCACTGTGCCAGTAGATTAGTAGAATAGAAAATGCGCTTAAGTTTGTTCGTCACGATTGAACTCATTACGAACAAAAATGTACAAATATGTATTTGTTAGAGAAGTAATGAGCAAGCAGTCTCGGTTCTACAGTCATCGGTTCAAAACAGAAAATGGCACCATTGTATTGAAATTCAAAGAAACAATTGTTAGTTTCTTCAACAAAATGATTTTAAGCAGGGTTTCAGTTTATTACATAGAACAATTATTAATAACTGTCAATTTAAATTGAGAGCATGATTTGCAAAAAATTGTCCTTTGAGTCAACTTAAAAAAAAAAATTTCGACAAATAAAATAATACGTGAGAAATGTTTTTATAAAAATTGGTTAGATATCACATTCATAATTAAATAAAATAAAAAAATTAAAAAATTGGGGTGTATATTGACACTCAAAACACTTCCCCCATGCGTACGTCACTAATATTTTCTGCCCGAAGCTTATATACTTTTCGTACTGTTCCCATAACTATTTCAATGAGAAAAATTGTTTCCAAAAATAAAATAATAAAGTTAATGTTTTATTCAAAATCAAAAAGTTAAATATTTTGTCAACATATGAAATTAATTAATACCCAAATTATAATTTATTGAATGTAGAATATTATATTAAGTTTACAAGAGCCGTATTAGTAAATACCTATTTTTAGTGTTGTATGTGAATGTTCGGATTACTGGAAGAATTGAACAGCAGAAAAGTATGTTGATGATTTGTCAGTTTATCATTAATTTTAATATTGCAGCTTTATAGTCCCGTTTACAGTCGTTAACCCAGAGTTTTATGGAGAAGGTGTATATATAAATATATATACGCCTTGCATATAGCTATTGCGTTGACACATTCGCGTGCGAGTAAAAGTAATATAACTTATGAATATTATATATTATGTTAACGTGGTACGGAAACGAATCGGAAATCATGAAAAAAGAAAACGATGAGAAACCACGCGATAGAAAGAATGGGTTGCAAAAATCGCTTACAACAAAAATCATCATGTTATGGTAAAATTAATACACAATAGTGTACTTATAGTTCGTGACCACCAAAAATTGGTGTCTTAATAAACAAGAATAAGAATATTAAAAAACAATCGACTTTATTATTTTTAATAATGTAATCAATAATCAGTTGCATTCAGCACGATCATCACGAAACGTTTCTCCGAAGACATCTAAAAATCGATTAAAAACATTATTTTTAATAATTCTGAATTCGAACGTAATCGTATTTTGCGTTAATTATATGTTTAAAATATGAATATCCGAAATCTGAGGTACATCTGACAAAGTAACGTTATAATGTAAATTATAAAATGATTAACTAAATACCTATTATATAAATAATAATAGAGAAATTTGAGTTGTATTTAAAATATGCAATTTAATTTATTCACACAAGTCGTATAAATGAATATATTTATTTAGTAATAATTATCACTTAAAAAAAAGTTCAAGGTTGTCACGATGAAAAATTTCAATGTGTCCTTTATATTTTTCTAAATCTTGTAATAAAACATCAAAGGAAGTTATACTTGAAAATAGTAATCAAACATTATTATAACAGTGACAAATTAAAAAGTCACTCGACTTTACCCACAGATAATTTAACGTAGGTATGTGAAGGACAGTTGCTAATAGATGGTATCGTATAGAGATGTAATATCTCATCGGTATGACGATAGTTACACATTTTTTAATGGCCGAAAAAAATATGTATTGAAGACACGTTACTGACATAAATATTGATAACATCATCGTGTCACTTAAACGCTCATGCACTTTGTGTACAGGGAGTTAATTCCGCCCAGTGCAGCATAAATCAATCCGCTCATGGTCACAGATTTTCCATCTACCTCAGCTTTCAACAATGATATAATGATATTTGCAATTCCAACAGTATATTATAATTTATAATCGATATTTTAATAAATTATTATTTAGTGTTGTCGATTATTAATCCTTAAGCAACCATACAGTGTTTTAATTACTTAATAGAACACCTTCAGAAAGTAGTTAATTTTTATATATAAATAAAAAAAGAGAGAGAGTACATAGTTATAATTTTTGTATACTACAATTATTTTAAATTAACACAATTAACATTTACTCTGTTATTTAACAATAAATAAAAATGTCTGATTTAAGTATCTTAGATTTAACTTGTTATATTTATATTCGTGTAATGAATAAATAATAAAATAAAATAGATTTTGAAAAAAATATTTCAATTTTAAATTTTGATGAAAGCGAAGAAGCTAGTGGTTTTATAAGGATGTTTATTGTATTTTTATTTATTTTATTATAAAAACACTATTTCTACATATATATCAAATTTTATGTATCATAATCATATCACATATGGAATAGAATTATTTTAATTAAATTGTATATGAAATTACCTATTTATATTTTTTTTAAATTAAGTAAACGATTTTGATAAAAAAAACAGCTCATATTTCGCATCATGGGTAATTCTCACTCCTTGGGTGAGATACTCTTGGTGGGCGTGTAAAATTTTAAAGTATCTGATCCGAGAAGCGAATAATAGAAAAAGATAGTTTCCGAATCATTTTATTCAAATTTCGGGTATTTTTTCTCAAAAGAAAATTAAGAAATTAAGAAATTCAAAAAAATTAGCTCTCTAAAGTACCATCTAGAGGCAAATCCGGTTTCAGAAAGTAGCTGGTCGAGACTTTTGGACAAATATTTTCTCATGAAAAAGTGTTCACATACAAAAAAATCTAACTAAAGTGGCAGAATCTAAAATAGTAAAAATGAAAATCATATTCGAAACATTAGCTTCTTCGCTTCACTCAGAGTCTTAAATGCTACAATTTTCTATCCACCTATAACAGTAGCCAGTATCAATTTTTTTTTTACTAAAAACATGTTTTATCCAAAAATAACCAATATTTTTCAGAATCGGTAGTAACCGGTTCTAGAACTTTTATTCTTCTGGAAACCTAGAACCGAAACTCTAAAAAAAAATAATTGAATAACCAAAACCGAAACCGAAATATTCATAGGTTCCAGCCCTTGTTATATATATATATACATATATATATATGTATAAATATTTTTTAAATGTTAAACAAAATAAATGTTCCGTTACATTTTATAAGTAATGTCAAAGTGTAGTGTCCCTTTAAAACATACGATATGAATATAATTTAAATTCAAAAAAATATAAATCAGAATTTCGGATTCCTCTATAGTGTATACAATGTGAGTAGAATAATATAAGTTATTCGAAGCATTAACTCATAGTTTTAATGTTAGCGGCGCCTCTCCACCAAAAAAAAATTCTTGTAACAATTTTTTAAATAAAATGAAATATATTGATATTACTTTTATAAGCCTATAAAAGTTTACTAAATACGATATAAATATGTTTTATTTTTTTTTATTAACTGTTTACAAGTTAAAACGTGTCGTCTTGTCTAATAATACCAATGATGATGACTTTTTCAGCAACACACTCTAGAAATTCAAACTTCACACTTACCTTTTTGTTCTGCACACTTTGTGCTTTAAATCTAAAATACACTATTTTAGGCCCTGATAAAAACCATAATAACTTGATTAATCTAATTATTAAATTAAAATATTTAGTAGGTACGCATAAAATATATATGCATAAGTATATATGTGTAAATACCTGTATTATAAACTTTATCTTTACACAAAACTCTTAAATCAGCATTTTTGATTTAAATTTTTACATTCAATGACTAAAATTACTGTAAACGATATGTATTTATATCGTATAGTGCACGAAAAAAATATAAGGTTGAACTGGTTGGAGGTTATTTTGTGGCTGAATTCTATACTACTGCTATGAAAAATCATATTCTGTTTTTAAACTCATAATTTTTCACGATTTTTGTTTAATTATAAGCAATGACGTAACTAATATATGATCAAAAATTCAACATGACCAACAGTTTTTGAGCTCGAAGGACACTTGATTGATACATTTCGACGTTTAACTAATAATACTTATAAATACAAACCTTCACTCCACTATAGTAATCTAAAATAAACAGCTGAGCATAATAATATTTAAGCGTCAAACAAAAAATTGATTTGTTAGTTTTGTTCATATATTAATATAAATTTCAAATTATTTATAATCAATTACGAGCGTAGAAATATAAGTGTTAAAGTAAATAATTAAATAGAATCTATTGAATTTGTTAAGCTAACGATATGTATTAAATATAAAATAAATGAATTGATTTTACAAATCTGTTTTTTTCCCTGTGTATACGTAATCACGAGTTCGGGTAGAAATACAGGTATAAAAGTTTCGTTCAGTAAATTTATACATCGGAAATGTTGTCTAGTTGGTACTTTAGGGGTACTTTACTTTACTTTTCCTCTACTGCTCAAAAATTGACAAGAAACGGTAAAAACATCACAATCGGAATTTTCATGAATTTAATTTTATTTTTTTAACATAACTTCAAAAATAATGGAGCTAGAAAGTCGAAACTTTCATCAACTACTAAAAAAAATCACGCGCATATTTTTTAAAAATTTTAAAAATATTTGACCAATTTTGGGGTAAACACAGAAATTTAAAATTATTGAAATTTTCACAGTTTTTGTTAGTTTTTAATTTTTACAATTTTAATACGTATTTGAATATTAAGATCTAAAAATTTAATACAAACATACTAATATGTATTACCAACGGTACTAAAAAATCTCAAAAATTGTAAGTCAAGTTTTCCATTTATAAAAGTTTAAAGTTGGCAATTTGGTAGAATTCATTAGTTTTACATGGAATTACACACTTTAACGCAAACAAAAACTAATTTGTTCAACCGATCTTTACGAAACTTGGTACATAAATAGAGAATTACAAGACGAATGTTTTGACGAAAGAAAATTTTTTACGGACAAATAATTCAACATTTTATAAAAATTTGATCGAAAAAAAACAGAAAAAATACTGACAAATTTACTGGAAATACTCAAATAAATATTATTTTTCTATTATAAATTAAACAATTAACTAATTAAACAAACATGTATCCTATTTTGAGGTAAGTACAGAACTTGGAAAAAATTGGAAATTTCTAATTTTTTGTAAGTTTTTAATTCATAAAATTTTAATGTCTGGATATAAAATTATTCTCTAAAATATCATCTGGGTGTGATTGTAAGCGTGTATTATAGCAGTAAATTATATCGAAACTTTTGGTCAAGTATTTCTAAATAAAAAAGTGTTCAGAGAAAGAGAAAAAAAAAGAAGTAAAGTAAAGTAATGCAAAGATAAGTTGTAAAGTAAAATATATGACAAAGTAAAGTAAAGCAAAGATAAGTAAATTATAGACAAAAAAGCCGGACATACTTCATATCCATTCATGAAACTTAGAACCTATGAGGAGAATTTCATTGCGGATATTTTGGTGCAATAAATTTTTTTATGGACGAATAACTAAACATTTTACAAGAGTTTGATTGAAAAAAATCGGAGAAAGTACGGGTAGTACTAGTACTGTAAAGTAACATATTTCTAGATAACGAACACTCAAGAAGGTTGATAATGTTTTTTCGCCATCATATGTACTTTTTAACGCTAAATACGATGATATGAACTAAAATCCATTCGCATTAATAGTTTTCTAATTGTTCTATTTTGAAAACTCAATATTTTCGCGTATTATATTAAATACCTTTTACTTCAACGGTTTTTAATGCTGTTCCTGGTTCCTTGGTTAAGGCGTTCGTATACGATTGTACTAGGTTCAAATCTTACAAGGTAAACTAAATATTTTGTCCTTTTTTTTAACCGTGACTGGCCAGAGGTGACATGATGAACATCAGTACTAACTATGTTATAATGAATAAATGTTGATTTATGATAAATAAAGACACTTTATAATTTTATTATGATGTTTAATTTAATTTAATACCGTGGCAGAGCCGCGTCACAAATAACTCACGAGCCGCTGTTGCCAACCACTGCGATAGCGTATGTAAAACCTTTTTTGTTAAACAGGGGGCAAAAAATACTACTTTACCGTGGGTCAAAAAGTGTCTTTTCCACTTGCTAGACCGGAAAAGACTAATTTTTACATCATTACATAGGTAATGGTATTCGATAGTTTAGTGATAACTGATAATTATATAAAATAATTTTGTGTCAATGACTTAGCTCATCATTGCATTATAACCATCAGCTAAAATGTTTTGATTATAAGTAATAACAAATTTATTGAATACATTTCTTTAAAATGTAATACACCCCCCAAAAGTATTCTACCCGAGGAATGAAAAGAAATACATGATGTATTTAAGATTCTGAACGAAATGAAGAAGCTTATGATTTTATAATGATATATATATTTTTTCTCTTTCTGTAAACACTTTTTCGTTTTTTCGTATAGAAATACTTGTCCAAATGTTTTGATCAGTATCTCTGTAAAACCGAAATCATACCCAGATAATACTTTTAAGAGGTAATTTTTTCAATTTCTCAATACTTTTTCGAAAAATGGGGAAAATCTGTCAAAAAATTGACAAAAAACGGCAAAATATGCAATTATCTGAATTTCCGTAAAATTGAAAATTACTTTTTAATATAACTTCTAAAATAATGCATCTAGAGACTTGAAACTTTTACCAACTACTAAAAATGGTCACGAAAATATTTCATAATAATTTCAAAAAGATTTGATCAATTTTTAGTTAAATACAGCATATTGAAAATTTCGAATATTTTTAGTTTTTTATTGGTTTTTGTATAATGAAATTTTTGATTCATGATATTAAGACTTAAAAATATATTATAATCTCTTTCACATATATGCTTAATTGACCTGAAAAAATTTCGAAAATCGTAATTCAACTTTTTTCTCTATAATCGTTTGAAGTTAGAATTTTGACGAAATTAGTTAGTTTTACCTAAAATTACACACTTAAACGTACATAAAAGGAAGTTAGCCTGACCTATTTTTTTGAAAGTTAGTTCCTAGATCTTACCCGGTAATCCGAATATTTTGCACTTTTTTTAACCATAACTGACTAGATGTTCAACGATAAATATCAGTAAAAATTATGTTACAATGCATAAATGTTGATTTACAATAATAATTATTGCCGCTTTATTTTATTTTATTATGATGTAAACATATATTTTATTGTAATTCGAATTTATTTATGGAGTATTCATTAGGTATATATGAATATATGTTAATGATTTAGGTTTGTAACAAAATCATTTTTAGTTCAACATTTAAGTTCAGAAATTATAATTATTTTTGTGTATTAATTGAAGCTTCATTCAGAATCGTTTTATTGAAGAAATGATTTATCTTTTCTTTAAAATTGAACGCACCCACCAAGAGTATTCCATTCGAGGTGCGAAGAACAAACCTTATTTACATTTACTTTAAAATTTTTTTATAGTCTTGGTAATAACTTCATCATCAAGTTGCCAGTAGAATCCGAATAATAACTAATAATAGCGAATACTTCACTGCAATTAATCTTTCATTTATTTTTTCAATAAAAGCATCATATTATCGCAGAACTATTGAGCCATGGCCATGTCTATGGATGTGGTACAATTGTTGGACCTAGAAGGGAGTGAGTAGTGGATTACCAGATGCTGAATATTTTGGAGCACCTCAATGTCAAATGTTTTTATCGAAAAATTTGTGAATTTAAGGGGGTGGGGTGTTAAAATTGTATTTGCTCAGGGTGACAAATACTTTAGATTCGACACTGAAGGCTTGAAGATAACGCAATAAAGTGGGCTTGTTGTGTTTAATTTTCAGCTAATAATATCGAGAATTAAAACCTAAAAAATACATGGTAATTTCAAAATGCTATATTTACCCCTAAAATGGTTAGATTTCTTTTAGAATTTTTTCCGTCGGTATTATATTATTATTTATATTGTGTAAAAATAGCTTCTAGTGTTATTACTTTTGTAAGTATGGAGACGTTAATAAAATCGATTTTCTAAAAATCTCGTTTACGGCATATTATGCTGATTTTACTAAATTTTTCTTCAAATTTTCCTCGTGTTTGGAAAAAGTATTGAGAAATTTAAAAAATGACTCCTTAAATTTTTGGGTACTTGCCTTCTTGAGCAAAATTCTGATTAAAAAAGTTACTGTATGCAACTTTTGGACAAGTATTTTTATACAAAAACGTGAAAAACGTGTACCCATAGTAAAAAAATTAAAAATAAGCATTATTGTAAAAACACTAGCTTTTTCATTTCACTTAGAATCTAAAATAACGAACATCATTGTAAAACACTTGCTCCTTTGCTCCATTCAAATCTTAAAGAAAAATTATTTAACAAGAAAGGCGGAATCTTCATTGGTGATAGACATCAAGCGTCCATCGGCTCGTTTATTATGTAATTTCTTATGAATTAGGAAATCTCAAAAGACATAATAAGTGTACGGGTAAAATATTGTGGAACTCTGAAGTTAAGTAGAAGATAAGGGAACTGGAAAGCTAATAGCATTAAAATAATAGATCATTTAGAAAAGTCTTACCAAACATAGGTTTATGCCGTTTACGGTCATCTACTAAACTATTAAAGAGTCGAAGTTAAGAAATATTTGATACTAATCAGCTTAATTGGGACATTGAAAAATGGGGATAACCTCTTAATGAGGACAAATGTGTAAAGTCCTGAATGAATGTATTTTATAATATGTAAATATTAATTATTCGGTTAATCGGGACAGTTGAATAATGGGGACAAGTAGATTACCGCCTTCTGAGTCCTCATTAAGTGGATTAGACTATATTTTAAATCTTAAAATTTAGTTTAAATATATAATTTTGAATTTTTTTTCATTTTTATTGTTCTAACCATTACTTGTACCTATTTAAAAACTTAAACATAATTAAATTTAATTATAATTTATATTTAAGAATGCGATTACAGTAAATCACAGTTGATCCATTTATGTAACACTAACGCAAAAAAGTAAATATTAAAAAACAAATTTAGTAAAATAATAGATATTTAATTATTATTACAATGTTTATGATGTAATAAAACAAGTAGTTTCTAAACCGTTATGAACATGTCTAATCTATAAATAGAATAATCATTCCTATTAATTATTTCATTACACTTAAGATGAACAGAAATGTTACATTAAATTAAAAAAATATTAGATGTACATGTAATTTGTAATTTCAATTTTTATTCAGGAGTTCACATTTCATAGATTTTACAAACTAAACTAGTAATATATTGTTAGAAATAAGTAGGCAAATGATGTTTAAAACGTTTAACAGCGAAACTCTCAAATACACATAATCAGATATTCGTACATGTGTCCTATATATTCTATTTTTATTGTACAATAGCTTTATAAAATCGTATTATCAAATTAAACAATCGACGAAATTCTAAAAAAAACTTTTTTTTTTTTTTTTTTTTATCATAAAAAAACCTTGATTTTATGTGGAAAAAAACAAATACGGTGTGTTGGACGTAGTTACATGAACTATTATGAATGGTGCCAGCTATGGTCTTGCGGTATTACGCTATTTATTTCGGCATAATGCGAGGTGGATCTACAGTCGATTCGGATTTTAAACACAGCGTGACGGTGATAATACGAATTTGCCAATACGTCGTCATCCCTCCGCCCCCTAAACTAGCGTATCCGAATAAAATTTTTAAGGGAGGCAATATACGAAATATAGGTATAGGTACTTGAAAATAATACAACCCACAGGTACTACCTATAAGTAAGGTAATAGGTACCTATTGGGTTAAAAAATAAATTAATAATCAAAATGTTATGTTATTCAGTTGTTAATCATTAAGTACAATTAATTTTTCAACATGAAAGAATCACACATAAAGCACAATATGATATTGAATTCCTAATTAAATATTTTTTTATAACAATACTCTACTTTTTCTTTTAGTAAAAATAATATTGAAACCTACTTTCCAGTGAGTTTTAAGTAGGTATAAACTTAAGAAACACTTGTATGTACACAAATTCATATACAATTTCTGTTCTAAATTTGAATAGAATATTAATGCATTTCTTATTATTTAAAATAATATTGTTGATTATAATTGTGAAGAGTTGTAATAAAGAATTATAATGAAGATTGATTTTACAATAATAAGATGACTCTTGACATGTGTCATGGCTTCTTGATTGTGAGTTAAAAAGTGAACACGGTTTGGTAAAAAAAAAATAATAATGATTTTAATGAAAATTAAGAAATATTAGTCAAGTTATGCTGATAACGCAGTAAATTCTCAATAATTTTAATTTCACGGGCAGAAAATTCGTTTTATAGAGGTTTCTGATTAAGGAGCTCACGAATTATGGAGGGAAAAAATAAATAATTCAAACAATTGTCTAAAGTTTAATAATAATTGAGCGTATATAAAATTACATACCATATAAATATGAGTTTAATTGGTTGCAATTGGTTTGTATTGGACAAAAATATTCGAAACATAGATTGTCTCCCCTTGTCTCACATTTTATTAATTTCGATTTATTGTGGGGATTAAAATACATGTGTTTTCTTCAATTTTTAGAAGTGTTCTCAGGAAACCAGCTATATTGTTTCGAATACAGGGATGGACTGGGTGGCATTGCTCAACTATTCTTGATAAATGACAAGCCAAAATACGCACATTCAACGGGCCAACGTAACAAGTTATTAAATTGATCTTGAAAAACCGGCTAAAATCCTATTGTACGCTTATAACTAAGTTGACAGTGTAAATTTGAAATATATCAAAACTTAAACTCAATAAAATGTATAAATAAATAAAAAATGTAAATTATTTTATATAAATAAATCGCATACTTAGACTTGTCATGATTATCACAATATTATTTTGCAAAACAAAATTTTTCAATCATTTTAAAGATACCTATCTAATAATTTGTCCTATGAGTTATTTGATTTGTATTTTTTGTAGTATATAACTGCACTAAGCGCCTGATAACAAATTAATCAGTTTTTTGTCTTTCTATTTTCCTAATAGATTTCTTAAGTTTTTAATTATAAATACATTTTCTTGTTGTACATACTACTTACCGATGATGGTAATTATTGATAAGTAATAAATTGTAAACAGTCGTAATTATTACAATCCAATAGCAATAATTCAATTTTTTTTTCTTTCTTTTTTTTCATGTGTACACGTTTTTGTATAAAAATATTTGTCCGAAAGTTTCGAACAGCAACTTTCTGAATCGCTTATAAACGATACTTTTGAGATGCCATTTTTCGAAATTCTCAATAGTTTTCTCAACATTTGGAAAGAAACTTCTTAAAATTCGACAAAAAACTCAGATTTCTTTTTTAATTCAAAATTTATGAAAATTTAATTATAGATAGACTTTAACATAAAAATAATATGATCAAGAAAATTTTTAAAATGTAAAAAAAAAATTTTTGGAAATATTTTTTTTACCTTTTCTCAGTTAATAGTAAATTATAAAACCGCCCAAGTAAAAAATTAAATTTTTTTTGTTATTAATTATTATAATAAATTTTATAATTTTAAGTAAATTTGCCTTGAATAAACTGAAGCTCCATTCAGAATCGTCTTATTGAAGGAATGATGTGTGTGTATATATATATATAGAAATAAATAAATATATAATATATATATATAGAAAGTGAAAAAAAAGATTTTTTATTGAGATAGGTATCTCAAAAATACTCGTTTTTTTATTGTCTTCTTCATTACGTTCCTATCTAATATAATTTTTTATCAAAATTCATAATATTATTGAAACTATTTATACATAATATATAAATTATATAAATTTATTTATAATTAATTTTTAATCGATGTACCTAAAAATACGAAACTTTGAAAATAAGTAGTGGTACCGTAATATTTGTATATTATGAGCTGAACAGGGGCGTTATTTGGTGGGGGATAATCTTGGAAATCCACCCTACCCTACGTTTTTATGTCTTTATGTGTCTTTCGTAATTTACCTTCACAAAAAAAAAAATCGTTTAATAAAACAATGAACCAACCAGGGGATGGGTTTGGGGGTTACAAACATCCCCCCCCCCCCCGAAATGTTTTCTTTCATTATAATATAATAAAATAATCTAACATATTATGTAGATTTTAGAAATATTAGCATATTGCCTTAAACAGTGACGGCGCTAGAGTTTGTAAGGCCCCGGAAAAAAATACAGGGTATTATGAATATCATAGGTATAATATTTTTTTTTCTCACTTTACTCAAAGTCATTACTATATATTCTAAATAAGCCACTGCTGTAATCTGAAATAAACCATTATTTTATACATATATAGTCACTTATGATATGAATAAATATATATCTATTTTTAAAAATTAAATATTACAGTAACACTACAACTAAACTGAATACAGAAGTCTTGATCAAGATTTTAAGTAACAGAACAATTAATTTGTTTATTAGTATGATCGATCAGTAATCACTGGGATTAAAGAATGTTTAGGTATAATTAAATTACAGGATTTTTAACTAAAATACTACTAAAAACAACTGGATAATTAAAACCAATAAAAAAAATCTCACAGCTATAATATAGAAGAGCTGAATATAACTTTTAAATGACTTTAAATAGCTAAAAAGCCGTAGTATACTTCGCACGACGAGTAGGTTTTCTTCGCATCTCGAGTGTGAACCTCTTGGTGGGTGTTTTTAATTTTAAAGAAACGATAAATCATTTTTTCTATAAAACGATTCTGAGCGAAAACTTCAAATACTATACAATAATAATATTTGGCGATAAGGGTATATTTAACAAAAAGTTATTTTTTAATAATGTTGGGTATTCGATATTTATGTGCATACGTGTGTGTGCGTGCGTGCACAAGCGCGTATGTGTTTGAGAAATAAATATCTTAATAAAAATGAAAAATGCAATAAAAATCTATTTTTCTAAATTTATAAATCGTCAAGCTCTCGTAATTAGTATGCTTGGCATTTTGGTCTTTTTATTCGAAACTCTGGGTTTTGAGCTATTTATAGAATTAACTATTTTTCCAATAATAAGTACATCGAATAAAATTCACTACATTTTTTCAAATGCCCAGTAATAGTTCAATACTATTAATTAGTAGCAAAGTAATCCATGTTTATTTTTATCTATAGTATTTATATTTATATTATAGTATTTATATTTGTAGTAATTTTTCCGATTTTTTTTCAGTCAACAAGTTGTAAAATTTTTAATTATTTGCCCGTGAAATATTTTCTTACACTAAAATATTCGCAATGTCATTCTCCATTTATGTACCAAGTTTCATAAAGATCGATGGAACCAATTATTTTTTATATGCATTTAAGTATGTAATTTTATGTAAAACTAATGAATTCTATCAAAATACAAACTTACAACGGTTATAAAAAAAAAGTTGACTTATGATTTTCGAGATTTTTATAGGACCGTTGGTTATACATATAAGTCTGTTTGTATTACACTTTCAGCTCTAAATAACTATACATTAAAATTTTATGAAATAAAAACTTACAAAAAATGAGAAATTTCCAAGTTTTTCAAATTTCTATACTAATATCAAAATTGGTCAGATGGTTTTGAAATTTTTATGAGGTATGCACGTTTGCGCGTTATTTTTATTGTAGTTAGTGAAAGTTTAAAGTCTCTATCATTACTATTTTGGAAGTTATCACTAAATAATTAAAATTAATTTCATGATAATAATTATTTCGGTATTTCCAGAATATTTGTCAGTACTTTTTCCGATTTAAATTATTCGTCCATAAAAAATTTTATTACTCCAAAATATAGGAAAACAAACCATAACTCGCACACTGCACTGGTGGTGTAAAATACAGTACAGTAGAACATCGATAAGTCGAAATTCTAGAGAAATGCAATTTTTTCAACTTATCGGGGTTTTCGACTTACTAAGGTTTTCAAGTTACCAAGGTTTTAGAAAAAAATTCGACTTAATTCGACTATAAGAGTTTTTAAAATGTATTTTTATTTTTTTAATTAAGGTTTTTAAAATGTCTGTAGCCTATAGGTATGTATTAAAGTTTTTAATTATTATTATATACAGTGTAAAAAAATGTCATTAAATATTTTATTTAAATAAAAAAAAAAATATGATAAAAACAAAATTCCAAAAACCAAATGAAAAATACTTTTGCGTGTCAATAATCTTGGCATGCGACTGTTAATGTATAGTATTATGTATTATAATAAACACAATAAACGCGATTAGATAAAATTATTCAAAAACAAGCCGATTAGACAAATGTTTATAAAAATTATCCACCTAAATTCAACACAGAATATTCAAGATATCTTTAGTTATATTGAATACTGCGTAGGTAATGAAAAAAATGAGATAAAACCAAATAATGTATAAAAGTATTATAAATAGTATCTTATTAGTTATAATTTATAAGTAAGAATATAACGACATAACATCTATACAGATTATGAAGAAATACGACATATTATTATGTAGCATAAAAAAATCAACTACTAAAAAGGGCCACGAAAATATTTAATAAAAATTTAAAAAAGATATGATCAATTTTGAGTTAAGTACAGCATATTGGAATCTTTCAGGAAAATGGGTTCGGGAAGAAGGTCTTCGGGAAAATAGATTCGGGATTTTGGCTTTCGTGATATGGTCTTTCGGAAAAACATCTGGGTATCAGATAAAAATGTATGTACACACATATTTATTCACTTATTATGAAGGTGCACAGTTAATATTGAAATTTATCAATATATGAATATATATAATTATATTATGAATATAATACCAAAGTATAAATACTAAATAGTATAATGTAAATTGTAATTGTATGATGTTTGAAGCACATAATTAAGTAATCAAATATGTAATACGTTCCTACTATTAAGCATTAATTTTTATTTTTATCTATTGTATATATTCATAAATTGTATCCCCCCCCATATAAATTTTTTTGCTGGTTGCACCACTGAGTCTGACCAAAGATATAGATAATAATAGATTATTATCTATGTCTGTAGGTCTAACTGTGAATAAAACTATAATATAGGTGATGCATAATTTATGAATAAAACAGTTAAGCAATACACAAACTCTGATATCTGAGATTTAATACTTCAGTGCGAGATTGAGATACAAAATATTACTTTAATGATTATATTTTATAACAATTACCTACAATGTTAATTAATATAATTAGAAACTTAATAATACAGGCATTCAATTTTTGTTTTTATTTAAACTATTACACATTTTTATAGCTTAATGCTTTAGCATGCTTAAAATTGCTTCATTTTATCAAAATATGAGTGTGCTATGATCAAAAATTAAATAGTAATGTCAAACTTATATTTAATAATTATTAATTTATGTTTTTCTATACATTAATGCATTCACTTTATAATATCTACGATGAAATCTATAACAGATCATTGTTTTAGATTCTGAGTAAAGCAAATAGAAATACTTGTCTAAAAGTTTTGACGAGCAACTTTTTGATTCAGAATTTTATTCTTAATGGTACTTTTGAAAGGCCATTTTTTGAAATTCTTAATAGTTTTTCCAATAGTTTGGCAAAATCATCTAAAATTTAACGAAAGTGAATTCAAACTTTAAAAAAATTTAAATATAGATAGACAATAATATAAAAATACCTTGGTGAAAGATAATTATTAATATGTGGTTTTCTTTTTTTGTTGTTGTTTTTACTCTAAAATTTTTACTCGTCAAATTTCTCTTGTATACAAAGTGAATTTTAAGCGTACAACCCCCTTTTTGGCCTTTTTGAATTTTTTTAAAAATTCAAAAATCTGGAACACTTGTTTTTGAAATGTTGAAGTTACTATAATAACTACGTTTTCCATAACTCATTTTTTTCACATCACCTGAAGGATGTCGTGTGGTGTGATAAATTTTTTTTTCAAATATCAATCTCCTGTTTTAATTGTGGAATTTTATTCATGTCATTTTGCTGTAAATTTTGATGTAAACAAAATCTGGACAACTAGTTTTTGAGTTATTAATATTTAAGTATTAAAGAAATAGTATCTTTGGTTTATATTTAGTTACAGAATGCGAACGTAATTATTATGAGTATTGATTTTAATCTACACAATTATCCTTTAATTAGAAGTATTTAGTCTAAATGTTCATAGATATTGCGTGATAATATTTTACAATAACTATGAATTAAAAAGTTTTTATTTATGTTCGATGGGGTCCATTATCTTTTCGAAGAAATAATAAAAAATAAATAACACAAAATGTCATTAAGAGTAAAGAGACTATTATCCTTAATACTTAAATTAGAAAAACTTAAACACAACTGGTTTCAATTTTGATTTAAATACTTCAACATTCTGACAAAAATTATCTAAGTAAATTTCCATAGTTAAAGTAAGAAGTTGTCTTTTGAAAAAAAAAATATAATAATATCGCCACAGAACATTCTAAAGGCAACATGAAAAAAATGAACTATAGAAAACATAATTTTTATAGTACGTAACTCGAACATTCTGAAAATAAAAATTCAAATTTTTGCATTTTACGGCCAAAAAAGGGGGGAGCACACTTAAAAATCACCCTGTATTATGTATATATATATATTACCAAACTAATCTTTAGTCAGTCCCTTATCGAACTTTTATTAACGGTTATATTCCGTTAGCTAACTTCAAAATACGAGTATTAGTATTAGTTTAAAATTGTTTTTAGAAAAATATACTAACCAACTGATTCCCGATAAAAGCATACCAAGGAAATATATTCAATCAATTTACAAAGAAACTATTATATGTACTATTAGAAACTCAATTGATGATAGACGATAGACCCACATAGGTATCGATTGACGAAATGACAGACGTCAATGGTAAATATTTTATTATATGTAACTGTTATTATCAGCAAATTGAATGATTAGTATAATAATTTTAGATTCTGAGCTTAGCGAAGAAGCTAGTGTTTTTACAATTATGTTTTTTCTTTTTTATTATTATTATTTTTTTATGTGTACACGTTTTCATATAAAAATACTTGTTCAAAAGTTTCGATCAGCAACTTTTTAAATCAGGATTTACCTCTAGATAGTATTTTAAACAGGCCATTTTTCGAAATTAGCAACTGTTTTCTTAAAATTTGGGAAAAATTATCCAAAATTTGACAAAAAAACTCGGAAACTATCTTTTTTTTAATCGAAACTCTACAATTTAAACATAGATAGAGAAATATTATAGTAAGAGAAATATTTTAGCACAAGAATATTTTGAAATTATAAAAAAAATTTTTGGAGATTTTATCTAACACTTTTTTTTCATCGAAATTTTTTTATTTTTAGGAAAATTGTCTTTTTTTCTTTTCTTTATTTATTGGATATAAAGTAAAGTGAAGTAATGTAAAGTAAAGTTAAGTAAAGATAAGTAAAGTCAAGTATAGACAAGAAAGCCGGACATAGTACACTAATGGTATTCTTCGCTCCTTGGATTAACTCTTGGTGGGTGTGTTGAAAATAACGACTATTATTGTTCTTTATATTATTAACGTACCTACTTCACTCAGAATCGTATCATTGAAGATATGATTTATCGTTTCTTTAAAATTCAAAAAATCCACCAAGAGCATCATAAGAATATAATTTCAATAAATAAATCGCATTAGTATATTAGATACCTATTTTAAGTTTTTAATACGTTCATGTATATATGTTTTAGTCGTATAAATTACATATCTTTATAATATTTTTATAACATAAGCACATTATTCCGAGCCCTATTAATAATAAATACTTAATAGTAGTTACTGTATTTAAGTATTACTATACATTATGTATATAATGTATAATTAAATATATAATGTAACTAATATCTATAACATGTATAATATATTAGTTACTACAATGTATATTTTCAAGGTTGATTTGTTATAATTTTAATAATTATTATTGAATAGAGCTGATACCTATGTCCTATGACCATTTAATAATGTCCATTGTTGCCAATATTTACAAAATTGACCAAAATGTTTAAAGTAGGGTTGAATTAACATCACTTATCAGGGTATTCTTCAAACTAGCTTCTGTCTCGATTGACATTTTAACTGGATAAGCAACATTATACTCGTAAGTACGAATTGTGTTAATCGATAGGACGACGAAGACGTTCACATTGAAAAAATATACTTAACTACTTGTATTTTATTATAGTTGTACCAATTTATAAAAATTATTAATTCTGGTTTCAACCAGTTATCGATTTACTTACAATTCGCTTCATTTATGGCTTTCACTAATCGAATTCACACTTTTAATCTCAATGATCATTTAAGATGTTCCGCGTGATGTCCTCTTAAAGTAATTTATGTGTCTGAATGTAGCCTTAAAATGTATACTATAATTGACGTGATTGACTTGAAACCCAACGATATTTGACGGATTGTAAATTATATAATTATAATGGCCATGTGTCAGTGATTATTTTCCTTAAAACGTGATTGCCATCAATGCCATTGATATACAAACAAACAAAATTATTGATACAACTTATCGAATTCATAATCTGTGAAAGAAACGGTTTTTAGCAAATAAGCACGTAGTTTTATTTTTTCTGAAATTTTCGAATTATTCCTTAGGTCTGTTTACACAATAATTTCAGGACAGCATTTTGCAAAAAAAAAAAAAATGTATTTCATAATATTTTTATTGATACGATTTGTGTTTAAATTATTGTGTAACAGTAAGAGTTACAATTTTAACATTAAAACAAACATTATCAACCTACCTATACTCATTATATTCATGACGATTGTTGAAACGCATTATTTAATTTTACAAATCATAAAACCCAAGTAAATCATAACTTGAAAATATTATTAACATGTATTTAATTGGATTTTGATAATGCTACGTTAATAATTAAGGCTTTATCGACTACAACAGTAGCGGATCTAGAATTTTATTTTGGAGGGGGCACAACATTTTTCAAATTAATTTAAGTATAAATCTACTCTACCAGGTACGCTTTTTTAGATTTTTTTTTTATCGATTGATCGATAAATAATATTTTATTGAACTTAAGATGATATTTTATGAACTTAAGATATTAAATACAAATAAGGTTAAAATATTATCGCTATAAGAAAACTTATTTTCTTTTTTAATATCTTTAAATATAAAAAGCCGGACATACTTCGCACGATGGGAGTACTTCGCACGACGGGTGGTATTCTCTTGACGGGCGTATTAAATTTTAAAGAAACGATAAATCATTTCTTCAGTAAAACCATTCTGAACGAAGGAAGTTAATAATATAAGAAAAAAAAATATCAGACCCGGAATTATATGCACTAAAATGTACGAAATATGCATGCATTTATTCAATTAATGTATTATTGAAATATACACTAAAAATGTATTAACATGAAACAAAATATGATATTAAGTGAATAAAACAATAAAATTAAAAAGTATACTCTATACA
>JAIPRM010002765.1:0-28914 GCA_025469315.1 Stegophylla sp. TES_Ste_2020
GTACTTTAAAGAGGCCACTTTTTTAATTTCTCAATTCTTCAATTTTTTTTTTTTTTTTTGGCAAAAACCACCCAAAATTTGACAAAAACGACTCGGGGGAACCATCATTTTTTGATCCGAACTATACGAAAATTTAAACATAGATAGAAAATCATATAAGAAAGATTTTAGCGAAAATGTGAAAAAAATTTTTTTCTCATTTATTTTTTATATTATTAACTTCCTTCGTTCAGAATCGTTTTATAATGAAAAAATGATTTATCGTTTCTTTAAAATTCAATACACCCGTCAAGAGCATTCCACCCGTCGTGTGAAGAACACCCGTCGTGCGAAGTATGTCCGACTTTTTGTTAATTTATAGTATAAAGTCTTCGTTAACTGCGTTTAAGCCGTTTTTTTTTTTCTACAAGCGGCTGAGAAATTTTTTCACGACTTACAGCGCGACCTCCTATACTGAAGTCATTGCGCGTACTATAGTAATATGTGCCTACTGACATGTAAGGCGCATAATCAAGCGCTCTCGTTATGCCTAAGTACGACGCACACACTTAAATCATAAATATTAAAAAACAACACCTCACGCGCATAATATAGCTATATATACATATATATATACCGATCCGGAATGAATATTATTGAAATATACGTTTTTTTTTTACTATAATATTTACACTGACCACCAACAAAACATGAGTCGGATAAAGCCGTGAACCCGGATGTTGGAGGCGGCAGTGGCGGGGGAGGAGGCGTGTGGGTTACATTAGGCCAATAACTTTACAGGTCTGCACTCATACAGTGTATATAGTAATAACATATACATATGTGTACGAAAACAACCCGTACACGTGTGTACGTATGTATGTATATATATGTGTGTGTGTATAAACTGTAACACGTCCTGACACGGTATGATAATCAAAAACGTATCTCCCACCCCCGCGCGGGCTGGCGTTCGCGACTATATTGCTGCGCTGCAGCAACGCACATCCGCGCACGCACACGTTATAAACTGTTTAATACGCTCGACTCGTACGTATATTATACAAATATGATAATTAATCGGAAACAATGGCAGGCCGATTTTAATTAGCATTATTCAACAGCGCGTCGGCGGCGAATGTGTGCGGGGAAACTGTCGGTCAAAGTTCCGGTGGCCGCCACCGCGGGTATAATAATATAGTAACATACATACACCCAGGTAGACGGACATTTTTCTATCTATCTCTCTTTCTCTCTGTCCTCCTCCTCTTTCTCTCCTCATTCACCCTCTGACTGACACACACGGCACATATTATAATATACACCGCAAAATAATATTATGAAGCGTGTTTGTGAGCGCGTTTTCAATTGATTAATTTAATTTCCCATTGAAAATTCACTGTCCGCACTGCAGACAACGATAGCAGCAATATTAGCGATAGTATTAATATTACAATATTATTTTATTATCGCATTCGTACATCGTGGTAATATATCATATAAAAAATTAAACGCGTACGTTATAATATAAAAATATTATATTTATAATTATCATTATGTAAAGGTACTCACATACTATAATAGGCAGACAGTCGGTAGTTGCATGTCCGAATCCATTCGGGAACGGGTAAGTCGTCCATATGGAACAAAACACATTACACAAATTAGTTATGAACACATCGATTCCATAATTGCAATGATATATTTATTATGTGTACTATATAAAACCTTAAACCATATTACTATTGAATTTTTTTAAACATCTATCCGGCAATTTTACGTTTAAAACCCATAACTACATTTGAATTTTTATTTTCGCTATACGGTGTGCATAATAATAATTTTTATTATATACTTACATCTGCAAATATATAAACATATAAAGTAGAGCTAGCAATGATTGCAAGAATGATACAGCGTAGTACGTATATACACACACTTATAAAATGAATACATTTTCCCCCTTGATAAATGTCTTTTTTTTTTGAGTTAAATATACACTAAACTACATATATTATATACGAAAATACACGTTTTTATTTTTTATTATTTTTAATTTACAAACTATAATAAATTGTTCTTTTTTTGAAATATGTTCATAACGTCTAAATATAATTTCACTGGTATTTTTAACACACTCTGAAAACATTATTTTCTCCTTACTTACTTCGTATATTTCTATACTAAACGTTTACTGTGTTACACAGAAAAAAAAATGTAACATCACAGGACAGAAAAAAAAAAAATAAAACAGATAGATAAAGTTACTCTTTTAATACAAGTACTTAAAAAAAATATACAGTTGAAAATGATAGGGAGAAGTGAAATCGGTTTTTAAAACAAATAAAGTTTCCATTTTTTTTTTTACGTTATTTCAGGCTTTTAAAAAGTCATAGGGCACATTTTCTAAACACCGCCGCCATGACCTCCTAATATTTATTCTCAGCATAAAAAAATGTTATCATCATATATGCGCGGTCGGTTGAATAAAAAAATACGAAAGTCGTAGTTGATATTTTTAGGAAACATAAAGTTTTTATTTTTTATTTTTATTTATGTCGCTAAAATCTTTATCTATATCACAAGCACCCGTGTTCCGGGCTGACAGCGCCAAAAGTCATGAGCCCATAAATTTCGGGAGAACAAAAATTAAGGACACATCCCCCTTGCACCATATACGAACGTCGTCGTAATAACCGTTTTATATTATACATACATACGTGCACAATAATATAATCATAAAATTATTATTATTATACGTTTATAAACGCACACACACACACACACACATTCACGCATACCTTCACACACACATATATATATATATATTATACATTTATATTACATGTACATGCGTGTGTTTGTGTTTAGAAGCCAATTTCAAACGACGACGAAAAATCTCGGTTCGTGATAAGACGTCCCCGCGTGCGCGCGCGCCACCGCAGCGTTATTATATCCACGCATGTCTCGGAGGCTACCGTGTTGGTCGGAACACACATAAATTATACGCGGATATCAGTGCGGTGGATCTGAATTATGGTGAGCACCGCGGTAGAAAACCCGAGGAAACATATATCATATGAAAAAAAAAAAAAAAATGAAATAATAATAATAATAATAATAATAATAATAAATAAATAAAAAAAAAAAATAATAACGAAATATAAAAAATATTATACATTTATATATACACACGTGCACGTAAATATTGTCTTACCCCGACCATATACAGCGAAACACGATGACGCCTACCGAAAAAAGTTTAGCCTGCGTGTGTGTAGACGGACGACGCACAGATAGAACGTGGTATGTAAATATTATTAAAAGAATATACGTTGGTATATAATATTTTATGTACGTACGAGTGCGTATACGCGCGTTTGTAAAACCACATTCTTCGGAAATTATGACCGAAAAAATACACGCACGCACACACACTGGAGGAGTTTGCTTATCATTTCGTATTCAGTACGCGCGTCGTCTTGAGATGATCACCACCGCATTTTCCGAATGTTTCAGTGACGGCGGCGGCGACGGAAAAGGACCGAAAGAAAAGAAAGTGGGCATTTTTTTTTTTCATTTTTCAAGGAGCCTCTTGAAACAATTAATTGGACGACCGACCGACCGGGCGGTTATGAATTTCAAATAAAAATTTATCACGAATGACCACTACTGTTTATTATTTTATACATATATATATATTATAAATATTTATTTTTTTTTAATAATATATCCCAAGCAATTATCTTATAATCCATCATTACACGGCCCTCTAATTCATATACATAGCACACGCATTAAAAATGTTGGCAGTGTACGTATATCGTATTAAATTATGTGCACGCACGCGAGTGTATGTGTACACGCATAAAAAACACGATCCATCTTTTTTGCAACTGACAAATTCATTTACAACATTCTACATAAATTATACTTGTATCGTTTTGAAAACAGTCCCGAAAAACTTTCTGTTTTATTTTTACAGGGCGCATCGGCACGCGTACACTCTACTATAATATACGTATAACTCACAACACTGTCACGTATGTTGAAATAATTATATTACGTAGTGTATAGTTACAAATTTACTATACTAATCCCGCCGGGTTAGAAGCTTTGATAATGATTGTCATTGAACAGAATACAGAAATTCATAAGTATTTCGAATATTTCTATATAGAAAATTTTTAATTCATAAAAACAAATTTATGTTTCAAAAATATAGCTCCCGATGAGGGGATTATTGTTTGACACAATACATGTATGTGCGCATGTTTACTTGCGTATAAACGAAATACAAATAATATAATATAGCAATTAGCACGCCGGTGATAATTTTCAAATCATTTTATATTATAATATCAATTTAACGAGATCGCGTGTTATGTAAAACTGTAACATAATCATAGGTTTGTGTATTTAGTAGTTATTATTTCCAAGAATAGTTTCGTCCAAATCGATTACAGACTGTTAAGGGCTTTTTAATTTTGTAACAACATATGCGCATGAGTACATATAAATCGTAACCCATGATATAAACTAAAGCCAATAAACCGAGCTAGTATGCACAATAAAGTGTTATGGAAAACAGTACTGAATTTCACCAGTTGATTTGCACTTATAATAAGAACAAAATTATATTAAAAATATAATAATACACAATAGTAATGTAGGTATTTAAGTACATAAAAATAAACCGGTTGCAATCGTATCAAAAGTGTATCAAAGAAATAAATAAATAAAAAAAAAATAAAATAAAGAAACCTAAAAAGTCGAAACAATTTATTATCCGTCGTGAGAGTATTTCGAGTACACAGTACACATAGAGTTCAGACTATTACATAGGAATATTTTCGGACGATTTCAAAATAATTAGAATTTTTCTTGTAACTTGTGCCGCCGAGACACGTAGTCTTTTGGAAAGCCGTAAGTCGCAAATACCACCACTAAATTACCAATGATTTATCACGTGCACGCTGAGAGTGGTCCGTAAGGAGTGGAGACGCACAAGAATCCTTTTTATTTTTAAACGAAACCGAATTCCGGTATGTTAATCATTACACAATAGAGCAGCGCTTTATATCGTGTCGACGACAAAAGGAAACGGACAGTGGCGAATAATACACCAGAATATTACCAGAATGGATATCATGATAATATTATTATGTTATATTCTATACGGATATGGTCGTGTATAATAAAACGAATAGACGCGACGAACCGTCATCATCCACTGCACTATTATCATTCTAACATCAATATACATACCTACACATATAGACGCGGTGTACGAGAGACGAGGGAGGAGGTGACGTCTGATTTCGACATTGCGTTGACTGAGGCGTTGTGTGAACATTCGAAGAAAATTGTCAAAGCGATACGATCAAAGGCACATTTACGATCGTCTTGGCGCCCGGCGCACACGAATAAATTCTGCCGTCACATCATTATCACTACTTGGAAATCATTTTACTGAATCTCGAAAATCTTGTCATCGAGCACAATTATTATTATTACACCCGCAGTGTTTCTTTGTCCCTTGGGCGAGCCAATGTGAACGCATGAACGTGTTGATGTGATATTAATGCATTCTGACAAATCATAATATTTACCCTGATAACGTTTGTATTTCGATACAATAACTATGTTGAAAAAAATAATATTGCCATTTAAAACGGAACGTTTAAAAGGTATATTAATGATATGATATTGTGATCAATATTATTTGTTTTTAAATCAAAGAAATTACAAATTAATCGATAAAAAATTAACAACAGATCTGACGATCTTTGAAGCCGTTTTTAGGTATTAAAAGTGTGATATCTCGAACTCGGAAGCGATAATTTGAATTAATTTTGGTAATATACACACGCAGTTATATTGAAATAAAAAAAAAAACATAGTAAACGTTTAATCATGGGGGAGACTAATGTTTCTGGAAAAGGATGTATCATAAATTACTGTCATGATCGTTTTAAAAACGTCCTCTTTTTCGCCTGACCATATAATATGTAGTTACTATTATAATATGACAGTATATTATAACCCTGCGTGACCTATTACACTACACTCGTGTGTAAATCCTCTCCATACATATTATTTTATAAGTACTGTGCCAAATAACGCTTGGATGATAGTAGTAATAATTTTATCTACGTATAAGCCGAAATTATCACGTAACTACCATCGCGTCCCAGTGACACTGTATCTATACCTCGTGTGTGTCTGATGACTAGGGCCCGGAACTTGATGCATTTGCATCTTTTTTTCTTTTGCTATAGTGTGATGCTCTCTCTACAGAAATTTGATTCGTGAAATACAGAATCTAATGGCACAATTTTTATTTTGCATTTTTTGGGGAATTTTTCGATTTACGGTCATTTTTTAATATTTTTGGTGCATTTTTTTTCCATTTTTTACATTTTGTACATTTATTTGCATTTTTAAAAATTTTTCATTCATCTTTTATTTTATTTTTGTAAATATTATTTGAAATACCTATCAATATCATACATGTCGACTGTAGGGTTACAATAGACATGTATACTGTTTTAGAGAAGTCAAAAACCAAATTTTAAGAAAAGTAGAAGTTCTACAAAATGGAATTTGTAGTATCCTCAAGAGCATTCTCAATTTTTTTTTTCAAGTTTATAAAATATAAAACATAAATGCTTAGTGTCATTTTTACAGTAGTAGTTTAAGAATTTGAACAAAAAAAGAAATTTCACTTGATTATTATTAAGAATATATTAATATTTCTTTTTTTCTAGTGTATAAAATGTAAAATATATATATTTTTAATGTCATTTTATGCTTTTTTTTCAATATATTTTTAGGTCATCAAGTTCCGGGCCCTACTGATGACATTCAAAAAACGAACCGCGATAAATATGACACAATTTACGCGTTATTATTGCGATTATGTTATTACTCGCTATGTTCGGCAGTCGGCGACTTAAATATTTAGTTAATATTATAATAATACACTAACAGTACTTGCATTATCTCTGCGATATAATAATATGAATATAACGAACATAATATAATATAATAATAACACAAACACACGCATGAGTGTATATACATATATATATATATATATATAAATATTAGATGGGTACCAACATAATATTATACACCACAAACACACAAGTACGTACACGCGTTTTCTAAACGCGGTTATTAAAACGTAACATAAGAGAGAGAGAGAGAGAGAAAAAAAACGTTTATGTAAAATGAATGTAAATTTTATTAGGACAGGTGTCCTCATTAGCATGAACCTAGAGTACCCGGAGGGAGTCGTTGGGCATCGGCGGCGGCGGGTAGTTACTACTCTCATACGATCGCGGTGGGAGTATATAATATTATACATATTATATACATTAAACGTATATTATAATAATACTCTGTGATAATTTTTTTGTTTTGTTTTCGCTTTTTTTTTTCCTTCTCCTCGCGCCGCGCCATCGAAACGGCTTCCGTAGTAGTGGCTCATAATATAATATACATACGAGCCTCCTGTATATAATAAAATACTCGGCTCTCTTATCGACGCGGCACATCTGATCACTACTGATGCCCCCGTCCCTGGGCAGCAGCAGCCCCTTGGGCAATCTCGGCCGTCGTATTAACGCTCTAATTGTCGGTTACACGTGGGTATTATATTATTATTATTATTATTATTATTATTATTATTATGATGTGATACGATACGCGAGCTCGCGGGTACGCCATCTTGCACGGGGGACAATAATACATTTTCACCGGTGCGGTTGAGGGGGGAAAAAAAACGTACACGGTTATTACCACGGATATGATACGCGTTCGCGTCGTTACCATTACCCGTATGCGTAGAAATATTGAAATTTTTCTTGATAATAATAATTGTTCTCCCGCCGGACATCGCGCTATCTGTACATAATATCGAAGAATTTATAAAAACGAAAAATATTTTTTATTAATAGTTTAAAATAAAAAAATGAATAAAAACCGATCGACCTAAAACGTTAAAACTCTTAACAATTATAAAAATATAATCTACACATATATATATATATATATACCTGCACCGAATCATAATGATAACCCCAGGGCCGGGTAACGTCCAAAAATAGACTCGACATTATTATTATTTTTTTTGTCTCATTTAATATCGATAGTTTCAAAAGATTACCACAACCCACCGGGAACCGTATCTACACGATCGACAACCCGATCGGCGTGCATATTATATTATAATATTTAAATAATAGTGCGCGCGATTACTATAGTATGCTACTACAACTACTACCAAGTCCTACTACTGGTTAGTTGTATTACACCGCGTCTCATATACATTCGTAGGCTAAACGTCGACGAGATAGTTGTTAATTATTATTATTTTTATCGTTTCACGTCCAAAAGATAATATTATAACACGATTTTAGCTGTACGGTGACTGACGATTGAATCAGGGCCGGAATTATTATTAATTAATATCGTAGTATACAGTTTCGGTGGCAAGAATAGGATCGATGAAGCTGCAGACGCCTCGGGCTTTTAAAGTTTTAGACGAAACAGAATTCAACGTTTACCAGCAATAAGAAGCGTGTTTCTTTATGGTACAAAAGTAACCGATATACCACAATACGTAGAACTACTTATAGTATTATATAGTAAAATACACAATATAAAACTGATATTTATTCGTAGAACTAATTTAAGATCAAGTACCATAGTGTACTTATATGAAAAATTTGTTTTGTGCGCATCTGTAACAGGTGTGAAAAGTATAGTCCAAATTGAACTAAAACGAATTTCTTCCTGTTAAAAAATTATGCATTTGATGCACACGTGACAAAAAAAAAATATTTGTTCTTCCCTTTTTAAAAAAAACAAATTCATAAACTTCATTAATCACCTCTTGTTATAATTTAAAACAGAGTTTTCAAACCTGGGGTACGCGTACCACTATCAAGAGATACGAGAAAAAAAAAGAGCAATTTAGGAAAAATAGATTTTGATTAATTTAAAACAGCTTTTTAATGACCTTATATTATTTTTTTGTAGGATACCTATTGAAATGATCTCCAGGATTGAGCGACGTTGATTTAAAGGGATGGTGGTAGGGGAACACTGATAAAATATTTTTCATAACTGTGTATAAAAAAGACTGCAGTAAACAGTAGGGTATATTTTTATAGGTATATGTAATGAAATATCAATTTAAACGCGCGTCTAAGTATGTAGTATATTATATGATATTGTATACCTTTGTAAGGAGTTGATGTATACGGTTTAGTCGAAATTCTCGCATAAACCAGAGCAAATTATAATATACGGTAGCGGATTTGATAAACCCTAAACCAGCAGCAGCATATATGTGGAACATCTATTTAAAGAGGATTATAATATATGTAGCTTCACACCCGTATAATAATAATATAGCATAACAACTGGACCATAAAGGTACAGCATTTTAAATGATTTTTTTTTTTTTTTGATTGAATTATAAAAATACATACGTGTAAACGAGCGTATATTTTCGCAGTCGGTTAATATCTTGTGTACACATATAATAATAATAATATGTATTCATTTTATTATCTCTTTACAACGAATATGTTTACACGTACACTTTTAATCACGAGTTAAACCCACTAAACCGGAACGTTGTTCAATTCATGTTTCCACTCTGATCGTTTTGTTTTATTATTTATGAAATCGATCAGTATTTTTTTTTTTTATTTATTTACTACTATGTATTATAAATACGTCTATACGACGTGAACGGACGGCTAAAATAAAATAAAATAAATAAATAAAAATTGACGAAAACGATATTTTAACGCGTCGATAAATATAAATACGTTTCGATGGGAAAAAAAAACATTGGACTGTATGCGCTACTTATTATACACGATATTATGCATATAATTTTCATTACACATAATATGTATGTATACAATAATATGTTAATGGTTGAAGATAAAAACGCGTTCTGGTCAGTGTCGTATATTATAGAAAAACTATGGATGATATCGATCAATAGACGTGTATTAAAAAAAAAAAAAAATGTCAACGAAAAAAACTATCTCTTCAATATTATTAGTATACCTCCGGATTCGAGCCTTAAAACGTTTAAATACGTTATACAATATTATAATATATGAATTTCGAACGTGATTTTAGGATGAAAAGAAAGAAAAATAGATGAATGGATTCATATGCAAAATATTGAAACATTTAAAACATTTTTTCCAATAGCCAATAGTATTTTTATGTGACTCGCTAATAGCACAATAAAGTAATATGGTTTAATATGTATATATACCGTAAACATAAAATATAATATATTCTATGTAATATACTTACGCTCTATTGTCGGCGGCATCCGGGAACAAGACCGAGTGAACCACGATGGACGGTGAAAAACGTAAAAACAATTAATACAGTTTTTAAAATATGAAAAATTAGGTCGTATAAAAAGCGTTTACTTACAGTGATAGGATCCTGTTTTCGAGAACAATATTGACAAACCGGAAACAAAAACAAAAAACAATTTGAATTAGTATATATATAATTTTATATGTACGTTATGCATAAATTAAAAAAACGATATTATGACTAATCAACAAATTTATAATGTGTACAAATAAATTTAATTTTTAAACATTTTTGATTCATATTAAGTGCTGTTCATATCCATTATAACCTGTCCAAGAAAAATGGAATGAGAATATTAAAGCAAAAGAATAATTATTGCTATAATTTTCCAAACACATCATCAAGAAAACTGCTCGATAACAATTTATTGGCCTCTTCAAGTTACAAAGCTATTTATTTATTTATCCGTACATAATTATTAAACGAATGGTTTAAAAATTAAATTAAATACGTCAATATTCGCCCACTCCCAATACAGTCGTATAACGCGTTTTCGCGTCGTGTGGAGAGCCATAAATAATAATTAAAGGACCGAAATACACAAAATGCTCGAATAACACTAAATTAATTTAAATACCAAATACATATTAAACGCTGTGAATAATGGCCAGTTATTAATCTTGTTAATTTATTATTTTTATCGTGTAATTTGTTATACTATAGTCACGGAGTCGATAAAAATATAATATACGTTTTTTCAACTTTCCATTAGTCTTTTATTTTGCTATGGGTATTTTTGACAAAGCGATTTATTTATTTTATTGATGAAGTTACTAATGTACAAATTATGTCTAAAAGAATCAAAGACATATTATTTAGTATTAACACATAATTATTATGAATGGTAATTATACACAAAATATTCGAATACGAAAAACCTATACGTATATCTGATAATTATGAAACAATTACATTTAGAAAGCGAATATTTTATATGCCAATTACTTAATTAAATGCAAGTAAAACAAACGTAATTAACATAATTGAGAAGATAATCAAATTAAATGCAGAAACATTGTGGAGTCAAAATTCAAAATATCACGATATAATGAAAATAAAAATATTAATTAGTTTTAAAATAGTCGTAGGTATTCAGTGGTTGTGTAGATAAATTTTAATATGAACGTGATGTATCTATATGTCAATACATTTTTGAAAGCGATATATTATGTTATAAGACTGTATAGGAGGACAAATATCAATTAATCATTTATCATAATTATATATACATAATATAATAAAATAATTTATTATAATTGTTAATCAGGCGTTTTCATCAGTCAGAATATTACTGTAATGACCATCGATTTTTCAAACAAGGATCAGAAATAACTACAAATTATACAAGTCAAACACGTTTGGACATTATATATGTATATAAGTATATAAAGTGAATATTTTAATAAGTCAGTATCCTGAAGATCATTGAAGTTAGGTTTTTAAGCGAACATTATGTATATGCACATATTTTATAAGTATATATAATTTGTTCACTTGGTAATGATAATAATAAGAGAATAATGAGCATTTTTATTTGGTAATTAAATTTAAAATTTCGTTTTTCCATTTAATCTTGAAGATTATTAATTTTTCAACAATACTAGCTTTATATACCATATTATTTAAAAAAATATATATAGTTTACAATATTAATTTTTAATATGTCTTACGGATTTCAGTAATTAGGTTTTTACGGTCTGCTGGATAAAACGGGCAATCATAATATACGTATGTACTATGATAATAAGTCATAATTATATACACATATAATATAGTTTAAGTATACATTTTTTCAAATTAGTAACATTCAACTCACGACTTGACGTAATCTATTTTATTTATTCTTCGTGTTTAATTATTTACCTCTTTTCGTTTAAAAGACAATCGTGTAAAATATGTATAATTTTAGTAATATTTACAATGTGTTGGAATTTCATTGTTTTTTTGATATTAGTGAAAACAAAAAATAAATAAATACACGTGTAGATTATTTAACTACTTCGTCTCGAGTGTAATTATTATGTTTTCTTACTATTAACTAATCGGTTAGACCAAAAACATATTAAAATTTAAAAAAATACCACGTTAATAAATAATAATAATGTATTAAAATGAACGTGTTGAATATATAATATCATAACATTAAACACATATAATTTATACAAAATATTTTTAATACGAAATCGCACTTATTTAGTATAAGTTTCGTATTGACTGTCATCGTACGTTTAAACCAGAGATCTCTAGTCTTCGTGGTTCAAACTATATCTGATTATATATAAATTATCAAATGATCGCGAAACGAATATTATAATTTATAAAGTTGTAATTGACTATAACCACAGATACATTAGATGTAGATATAATTTTATTAACATACTCTGATCTGTTCAATTATATTTATGTAGACATATATACGTACAATAATGTCCCATTAAAAGGCATAGTTTTTATCAATTCGAGTAGGTTGGTAATTTGTATTTTAAGTGTAATTTTGTAAATTATACGATTATGTCACGTGATGAATAAAAATATTTGCTTTATAAAGACTCCTATGAATTGTAAATTAAAATCGATAACTGCAAAATTATTTAAATCGATGTTTTATAATATATTATGTTATTTTAAAGAGTCGCCGACAGGTTATAGTAGAATCGAAATGATTAACGATCATCACAGTGATTTAACAAGTTATGATAATTTATTAAGTATTATAGTGCGGTGTGACGACAGCTGTGAAGTGAATAAAATTCTAGGAAAGGTACTTGGGACCTCATTAAATTTAAAAATACCAAACGAGAGTTTAAAAATTTAATTGTAAATGATTACTAATTTGCAATTAGTTATTTAACTTGTAAATTACTGTATAATACAAGAATATGACGTACTTCACATATTATAGACCACTGTAGTGGTCAAAATGTGTAAGGACATTAATCTCAAGGACAAAAAATCTAGGCACATATTAAAGCAAAACAAAAATCCGTAAAATTAAATAACTACTATACAATTAAAACCAATAAGAACTTAAGTACAAATAAACAATATAAATATAAAAATTTGTACAACAATTTTGTAATCTCCTGGTTATTTTCAAATGACAAGTGTTTCGGTATATCCAAACAGATTTGCTATATATTTTGTATATAACAATTTTTACATAATTAAGCTAAACAATACCTAAAATTTTTAAAAAAAGCTTCCAAATTGTCGTTGAAAACCAATTAAATTCGAAAATCTCATAAATATCTCATGAGTCCCATGTTAGCTATTAATGTCTTCTAGTAAACGTTCCAAGTCGCAGTTGCATAAAAAACTTATTTCGTTTCAATTTAAAATTTATGCAAGTATCATCTTCCATTCCATATGTTTCAGTGCATGTTTATTGCATCAAAATCATAAATTATTTAATAGTTTATTCGGAAGCACGAGTTTTTTTTAGAGTATGACATTCTTTCGACTACTTTCATTATCGGTAAGAAGACAATAATTACACTACAAAATTGATTAATATTATCATTCACCTTATGTAGTTTTCTATGTATTCAAAATCGGTAAAAATAATAAAAACAACAGTTTATTTAAATGGTTAAAAATAATGACTCAGCTTCAATAAGATGAAGCTGAGTCATTATTATATATAATTATATACGAACTATTTGGTTTACTATAAAATAACGTGTACCCAATTATTTATCCGGGGGAGGGGTTATTGTGACACGTAAGCAGCAGCCCTGCATGTTGAAAGCTCAGAAAAACTTCAAAATAAACAAATTTGAACCATAATTTAAGTAAAAGTAAAATAATGTAAAACAATGTAAAACAAAAATAAGTAAAGTAAAATATAGACAAGAAAGCCGGACATACTTTACACCATAGGTATTTTTCACTCCTCGGATGGGATAGTCTTGGCGGGTGTGTTGAAATTAAAAAAAAAATTAAATCATTTTTTCAACAAAATCATTTTGAGCGAAAATTCAGTAAATTATAGACAACAATAATAGTCAGTTTTATATCGAGTATCTTTAACAATTGTTACATATTTAAATTCTATCCTAAATTCGTCTATGATTGATGAAATATGGTTGACATTTTCAATATTTAAACAACATTACTTTTGGAATAGACTATAGCAGAATAATCCACGCATATTTCATTATTCAATAATTTTTTTATTGAAAAAAATATATATACATATTATATATGTGTATATATATATATATTATTTTTAATTTATGAAAATCTCGTTTACGGTATATTTTATCTTTTTTCCTAAATTTTCAGCAGTTTTCCTTGTTTCTTGGAAAAAGTATTTTGAGTTTTGAAGGAAAGTGACATCTTTAAAGTACCACCGATGGTTTTTCTATAAAACTTTTGGTCAAATATTTCTATTCGAATATGATTTTCTAAATATATATATACATAGCTAGCTTTTTAGTTCTACCAAGAATCTAAAATAGACTTCTTATTGGATTTTCTAAGCTAAGCCAACTCAGAGAATGTCTCTTATTTGTCCACAGTAGGGCTCCCCCCCCCTGTAACCACTATACAAGTCAAGTCTTGCGAAAAAACTCACACTTAAAACAACAATATAAATGATCGTTTTAAGTAACACGCATTTCGATTCGGCCTGTATGACTCGTTCCTCACAGTGAGTACATATAATAATATCGTATGATATTGTAGTAAGTAATAATAGTGCACAGTTGACGCGGACAATCATCACAAAAATAATTCTCGTTGGTACGATAGCTGCGCAGGTATATAACAAACGCGCAGGTGGCTTGAAGGAAGATTCGCGCGCCATACAACATACGTATTATATTATATATTATTATTATTATTATTATTATAAGATACGTCGTCGTCGTGTGCAATTAGTTTTGATCGCGCGCGTACGTAAAATGATTATCGCAGTTATTGCCATTATATACTCGTACGACGGACGCGAGCGCCCGGGCCCGGCGCTATCTCGCGCTGACGACGATTCCCATCAACAACGCGACGTGTCAATTTACACGATTTTCTCACGGTCTCGGGTCGAATGTAAGCGCAGTTACCCGCGAGATGTACGCGAGCGCGGTGATTATTGTGTATCCGTCGACGCGCGAGCCCGCACGGCACACTGAGCTCGACGCGCGGTCGTCGCACGCGAGTCGCGTCTGAACGGATAATAGAGACGCAGCGATTATTTTGACGTACCGGCAGCCGCAGCAGCAGCATTAACAGCAGCAGTTGTGATTAATAGGAAGCGACCGCAAAGTATTTTGTAATTTCAGTCGGTATATTTACACACACACACACACACACACACACACACACGCATGATATTAAGTACAATCTGGCAATCGCACATCGAGTGTGTGTGTGTGTGTGTGTTTGGAGCTACCGCAAATGAACCGACAACGGCGACGCGCGTCGACCGGTGGAGAGAGACGCAGCACGTGAAATATACAAATCGTTCGAGCTCGATTACTATTGTACGCAGACAGGGCCGCCGTAGACCGCGGGCGCCCATTATCTAGTCACCGTCCTAAGTGGATATTAATAACACCTCTCGTAAACGCATCAGTGGCGCGGGTGCGCTCGTCTTTCGTATATTATACATATGCTCGTATTATATATTGTTATATTATTATTATTATTATTATCATTATTACTTGTACCTGCGCTGTTGTACCGTATTTTACGATCATTATTACTATTATGTTGTTATTGCGCGCCCGCGGTACACATAATAATAATAAAAGTAATAATTATTATTATTATCGTCTGTGTGAATATAGTGTAGTGTTATAACTGTGTATGACGAAAAGAACACGTGTAAAGATATTAAAATATATATAAATATATATGTATCCAACCTCCTTGTCATCGTTGGGCGCAGGCTGATGGCACTCGACAACAATCTTTGCCCTGAGATTTCAAACGCGCGCTATGTTTTTATACGTATTATATTGTGTATAGGTGCGTATAACGTTATTATGTGCATGTGTCTTTATAATATATTATTATTATTATTAAGTGTCCACCGCCTCTGAAATTATTAGGTTACCGCCACCGTCAACGCAATCAAGTCGGCGGTGGCGGCGGCATAACGTTTATTCCTTATTCTGAGCCACCCCAGACAAAGTGATACCTGTTGTCACGGACACGAAATTTTGTTTTCACAAACGTATTAGTTTGTATTTAACGTCTTTTCATCGTCATACAATTATTTTGTACACATTTTCCGTAAAATACATTATAAAAAACAATAATTACATACTCGGTGAGCTCGGATTTACCGCCAGGCGTTGGATAGGCCAATGTAAAATTTAAAGTACGAATTACAAGAAAATAAATTATATATATATATATATATATATATTTTTTTTTTCAAGAAACAAGAGTCAGATTTCCTTTTCTGTTTTTTTTTTTGTTCATAACGTTAATGCCAATAATTCCTATCTAATTATTACTTGTAAATTATATCTCAAAATTGATGAAGTAAAACATACATCTGTTGAAAGATTACATACGCCTATACCTACATTTTAGAATAAAATTATATACCGTATATGTGTAAAATATATCTACCGGCTGCTATTAAGTCACTAGTGATTTGTTTAAGTTGCACATACAACGTAATAACAAAATAAATTGTGTTCTTCTTTTAAAAAAAAAAAACATCATTATGGTGTTTAATAACCATTTATAGTACTAATAAACATTTTATAAATAATTATTGTTACATTATGCAATTACTGATAGATAAAACGGCAAGATAATTACAAAGTTGCATTGCATTTCTATAACTTAAAATAGTTCTTTTATGAAGAATGAAAAATATTGTAAAATTATACACAAAAGACAATTTAAACTTTTTAAATTTATGTATTGTCGTTAAAATTGCCCCAAGTTAATTGTTTCAAACACTTCAGCTTTAACATTAACTAGATATAGGTGTCCATTATTATAGTAAGATCAATTCGATATATATTTTTCAACTGTAAAATTCAGTTGTATACCTTGCATATTGAATATAAACTTATAATTTTTATTCGGCAAATGTGTATTTTTACTTGACAAATATGTATTAAAAAAAAAAAAACATAAAATTTTATCGGAAGATAAATCGCAGTTATTAAACAAAACAATTAATTCTAAAATAATAATTCAAACGATTTCGGATTACTAGTTTAGTAGTCTACTATATATGGGAAAAAATATCGTTTTTATTGCACACAAAACTAATAAAAAAAAACCTGTAAAATAAAAATTATCCAGATTCAACATAAGATTTGAAATAAATAAACTATATAGAAAAATTGAATATAGAACAATATTTTATATAGTCTGTATATATTTTTCTTAATGACTGGAGTTTTTAAGTTACTAGTTCTATTAGGTAGTTTAGGAGTTACGACTATATTACTAAAATGGATTTTATTAACCTAATTTACGGCATACTTCATAATTTTTACTCAAAATCGAGATAGTTTTCCCTTGATTTGGGAAAAAATGTTAAGAATTTCAAAAATTTACCTTTGTAAAATACCATCCAAAGCCAATTTCTGATTTACAGTGTTTATTTCAGACTTTAAGCTCTGGGGAGGGGGTACCAAAAAATTTCGGGGCGTTGGACCTGTATAGTGTATATGTATACAGCATATGGAGTGTATATGTATAGTTATTTTCCGGGGGGTTTACATTTTTCTCCGAGGGGTTGGGGGCAGTTATCTCCAGTCACTCCCCTTAAATAAACATTGTTTACAAAGATGCTGAACGAAACTGTTAGATGCATTTTACTATACGAAAAAATATTAAAAATAAACTCTGTTTATGACGTCAACAATAAATCAAACTTTTTACAAAGTGCTCATAGATAGTTTTGTTGAGGAATTAACTTTATTATGATATTACGATATCTATAATCTTAAAATGTAGATGAATATATAAATTAATTGGAGTTTTCGATTATTTATTTTCTTGACATTTTGATGATATGAAATTATTCTCCATCAAAAACCATCGACGCTCATGATATTATATATAAAGAAATTTTTAACATTTAACGGCATAATTTACAAAAAAAAAATGTATAGTTTCACTCAGTCACTTTTTGCATGATAGTGACGCTTTATATAATATCTTCGTATAATTATATACTTTGGTTTTATGATAAAACCACGTGTAGGAGCATTCATAAGCTATACGCGTTTTTATACAACGGGGTTGACGGGAAATCGTTAAAATATAGGAAATAAAAAATAAAAAGGATAGGATAAAAATATTGAAAAACCAGTTTGATAATAATAATATGACGCGTACTGCGTGGCTGCTTCGCACTGGCGTAGAGTTGAATTATATAATATATATATCGTGTGTTTGTTCTTTTAATTATTGCGATAAGAAAAAAAAAAACGGACGGACGGACGCGGTGATAAAACATCGAGAACGCAGCGGAACGGATTTACGACTCAGAATATAAAGAAGAATCGTAAATCATCGAGGGTCCGAGCTGAGACGTTTATGAAACGCGGAGTATGTTTTGGCGCGCGCCAGCCGAAAATTGGACCGTGCCGCAAGCGCGCGCACGGACGACAATGACAAAGTCGCTCTAGAAATAATAGCCCAAAACAATAAAACTCTCAAACGATCTGATACATGTCGTGACGAGGGGGGGGGGCGGGGGGAAACAAAAAATTAACTGTCGATAAATTATACGTATACTGGGCGGCGACGAGACTTTAACGCCTTTTTCACCTTGGTCCGATTTATAACGCATGCGCATGAAATGCGCGTTCACAGTCAGGAGGCGATGATGATAATTATAATGATAATAATCGTACACAGATGGCAGTACAACAGTCGTTTAATGGACCGTTTTAATTGCCAAAACCGATGACGAAGACCGCCGACAAACAATCGTACAGTCTGTATGTATACATATATTATGATTTTTTTTAAGTTTAAGTGTTTGTGCGCGTTCACGTGTTTTGGAAGGCGAAAATTTTTTTACGACTTTATATGTGTGCGCGTGTGTGTGTGTGTGTGCACGCAGAAAAAAAAAATGTATATAAGAAAACAAAATAAATAAAAACAACGACTCAATGACGTCTTCTCTGTCACCGCCCCAGACGCTATACGGGTCGGTGCTTTTAATTACGACGTCGTTTTCGACGACGTCGACGGTATTTTAGGATCGGGTGTCGGACAGTGGCCCGGTGCCAACAGGACAAAAGATTTAGTGGATCCACGCATTCCTGTGGCACCGGCGTCTTTAGTTCTAGTGTTTTTCGACGACGACGACGACGACGGCCGAGTTCTGCACGTATTTTACATACTACGAATGGTCGAACGTACCGACTCTCGGTTTGCTTCATAATAATATATAGCTTCCCGACCAAAGTGATGTTGATGACAACAAACTATATACTATAGTGCAAATTTTTGTACTAAAATATATATAATACTTGGTGCCTCGAGTTGACCAACAAAAAAACAAAATAATATTACACGTTCAATTTATGTTTATATTATGAAAAATCAGGAATTTTTTGTTATCAATCACAATATCGATGGTAAAAAGGCCAAATGTCGTAACCCACAAAAACATTATTTTACAGGAGACACTTCAAACTTAATATATAATATACTAATATAACCGTTTTTGATCTAATTGATTATTATTTACTTATTCTGTAATATCCGACAAAACCCATAATGTTATGAATTGAGGATTGGTAATAGTGTTATTTATATTGCCAATCTACAATTATTTATGACAAAGTCAAGGGTTACAGCATTTGACCATAGAAAAATTATGAATGCATGATTAATTCAAATGATAATGACATTATGATATACGTTTAAATAATTAAAACTGCCAAATTATTGTTTTCAAACACTGCGCCGCGACTCCGTGTCCTAAAAATTATACTCAAGTTTAATAACGTCGTTCTATAGTAGTGTTGGAATAATACTGTACTTCCAAGAATGCGGTGTACAGTGGCATTTTGCCTGTTTGAATAAAGTCTTACATTTTCAAAATCAAATCATATTGAAATCATATAAATCACATAAGTTAGGCAATTTTCAATATTAGAAGTTAAATTATTATTTGTAATTTACATCATTGAGCACGGGAGGATGGAAAGTTCTCGTTGTGTAAAACATGAAATCACCATTTGCCATATAAAAAGCGGTTTGAGACACCAAAAGTTCTGTTGAAAATTATAACGTAGAATAAAGTCAATTTACGAGGTCTAAATCTTATCAATGCATTTATGTATAAGCATATTATATAATGTGCAATTCTAACAAATATTTTCAGCGCACAATTATTATAAAAACTCGATAATCTAGATTTTTGTATAATTGACTCAAATGCAGTTAAACCGGTAAATTATAAATTTGAACAAAACTAAAGCGAAAAATTAACAAAACGTCAACGTACAAGCAACTAAGATAAGAAAACTACAGTTGTCCGAGGTTATTCTTATATTATACTACTCATAATATCATACATTTATTTATACCCAATGGTGCGTTTACGATTTTAAGAATATCGCAGATACACAATGTAAACGCGTTTGTCGAAAGTCAATACAAGTCAATATCATTTCAAAAACAGGATATTTTTACACTCTTCGTTGCAATTATTATCATTTTTAATTTGAACGACACATTATTTTTATTAAACGCGCGTGATCCCATATTATTATTAAAATAATATATAAATTATATTATTAAAACAAAATCAAGGACGACATGTCGCGAGTGCAATTTACCTAAGAAACACTTAAACCTGTAAAAAACATTGTAAGTTATGCAAACAAATTATAAATAATTGTTACTTTTTAATAAGTGCAACGCAAATAATAGCAGCGTCAATTTCACTATTGACTTATAAAAGAAATTTGGAAAATTTGAATTGCATCTTTTTACTTGTCTGTCGAAATTAAAATGAAAGTAGGGGTAGAGGATATTAATAGGGAATAAAATAGTGACACCTATTTTTTTACAATGTAAATCCTTTCATTTTCCTAATCAACAGTCAATTTAAGCCATGAACGATTTGTTGAAGGATATCCGTGGTGCAAAGAATTTCCGGCTTTCTTGTCTATACTTTACTTTTTTATAATGATATTTATTTTCATATAATAATAAATTAATATTAAGCATAATCGAATACCCATATTAATAACAATAATCAACAGTTATAGAGAGAAATCGAACTGCAAAGGCACTTGTCTGCAATAATATGTTTCCATGACGACCAAACCCAGAACGATAGACGCTCGACAGTTTCATCGCCGACTCGTGTCGGAAAAACGACCAAACACAACAGAACAGTCGAACACTCACGAGCGAATATAAAATAAATCGGAACATAAAGTAGAAGGAAAACTTTTACCGCGACAAAAAATAAAAAAGTTAAATTATAATAAAATGTAATAATTCTTATTAAATATTAGCTATTTATTATAAAATTAATAATGCTTATTATATCTTACTTACGTCCATACTATTAGAAATCCAAGCAATGAAGAAAAATAATCATTACACGGCGATTTTCTTTAAAGTACGCGCGGATTAGATATACTTTAGTACTACAGAATACTACTACATCGTGCAATTGTTTTTATTTATTTTATACAATAGAAAATACTGGATAAAGTATTTAGTAGGTAAATCTTATTCGAAAATCGCCTAACGAATTTAAATGGTTATTTCAATAAATAATGTTACGATTATTCAAAATTCGGCTAAAAGGCCTTTAATATTTTCTTTTTAGATTTAAACTTTATGAAAATTTAAATATAGATAAACAATAATGTGAAATATATTTTGGTGAAAAAAAATTTTTGATACGTGAAATTAATTATTTTTTTAAACTTTTTTTCTGATTAAAAATTGTTTTTCCCATTCTTAGTTAATTGGTTAGGTTAGGTTTGTACTTAGTAAGGCAAGGAAATATTTTATATAGTATAAAAATAGAAAAATTATAGTCAAATAAATTTTTGTTGCGGTAATTTCCTCTCACAGTGCGACGTTACGTTCGGTTTGATCGCTCCTATATACGGTGGGGTAAAATGGTCGTTAATTAATATTGAAAATGTTTTTTTTGTCACGTTTTATCACGTAATACGATTAACGCGCATAATAATAGATAAATGCGCACATGTAGGTACCCACAAGTCTGCGCCTACTTTTTGATTTTATTTTTGGACATAACCGGTCCTCCTTATGCAGTGCCCTCCGTATGCGGAACCTATAATGGTAATAATAATAATAATAATAATAATAAAATACAACGCCGATTAAACGTCGACGAAAGTATATAAATTACAACGAATGCGCGCGTATACGGGAAATGTGTCGTGCCGCCCGAGTTATTTTAAACGGTGTGACACCATCCGCGGCCGGACTCTCTATTCATCTTCTCTCCAATCGTGTGACATCTACACGGCATATTATATTATAATATTATATTAAACACTGAAAGTCCAAAAATTTTTTGATCTTTGTCGGCAGAACGGAGGCGGTGGCGGTGGCATTGGATCGCCGAGATTCCGACGACGACGACAACGACTTCTACGCCCACAAGTGCATCGACAGCGGCCAGACTCTCGTCCCCTGTATAGCCCGCGCCGCCGCCACCGCCGCCGTTTGTACACGATAAATAAAATCGGCTACAAAACACATACGGGCGCGCGCGCGCGCGCGCCGCGCCGGTGCGATTAACATAAATGTGCGGTTAACGACCAAGACCGCGAGTGATATAAGTATTATTATACGTATAATATAATATAAAAGAAGAAAAAAAAAACAATAAATAAATAAATAATAAGAAATAAAGAAGAAACACGAAAACAAAACGAAGAGGAGGATAAATACTGAGAAGAATTTGAAATGGAAAGACGAAGGGGGAGAGAGAGAGAGAGAGATAGAGAGAGGAGAAACGGTCTCGTCGTGTCGACAACGCATAGACCTCTCCTCCCGGTATATAAATATATATATGCGTGTGTGCGAGCGCCCGCGCGCGTGTGTATTGTGTAAAGCTTGGGAACATTATTACCCCTTGCATAGTTGACCGCTCTAAGTGCATTTGCTTGTCGGGGCCGACCCCGACCTCGTCCACCGCGTCCACTGCCGACAACCCGGCCAATGGGAATCCTCCGCACCGGCCGCCGCCGCCGCGCGCACTGTTTTATTATAAACACACAACAATTAATTACCGGATCAGATACGGATACGGATCGCCGCCGTACGCGATTCTCATTTGAATCAGAGACTACGATTTATTATCCGCGAGACTTTTTCAATTTTTTTTTTTTATTTTCCTCTTCTCGATTATTTCTCCCCATTTTTTTACTCCTTACTTACATACGCACGTGTGTGTGTGTGTGTGTGTGTGTGTGAGTGACAAAGATTCCACACAGGAGTGTTTACCGGGGGAGGAGGAGATAATTCGATTGCGGTGAAAATTTCAATTTCGAAATAAAACCGTTTCTCCCCGTTTTTACGACGGCGTATGGATGATAGAATAATACTAGTGATTATGTGACTAGTGGACGATATCATCATTTAATGTGTTCACCCTACACCCACATCGTATTTCTTCATGATATTCGTTCTTTATACACTAAACGTTATCCGTATATTACCGTCTTTCCTTTGGGACTTTATAATATTATTCATTCCGTTTTCTTTAATAAACTCGATAATTAACAATCGCATTCATTAGCTCATCGTTTTTTTTTTTTTTAGTCGGTCTCAGGCGTTATCTGACTCGTAACAAAATAGTGCCCATTGCACGACGATCACTATACAAAATAAACGTCTTGTCGAAACGATAATTATTGATACAATGATACAAGTAAGGAATAAGAGGTACACATAATTATTTTGAAACGCTGTCGTTACGCCAAGCGTATTCCTTTTAATAATATTTTTACATTTTGTCACGTGAATAATTTAACTTGCACATAACCGTTTTGAATCCCACGAGGAGTGGTTGTACGGAACAAAAGTTTCCGGAAAGTTTGCCTTTTCGCCTTTGTTCGTGAGATTCCCGGACATCTGTTCTTTTTGACTTGTTGGAAAACTCGGATTTCCGGTCACGGCCGAGAAAAGGAAGAGGCAGAAAAAAAAAATCGAAATAGATTAGCCAGTAACAATCCATTATTTTTAGATTAAAGTGTTATTTTATTTATGGTTCACACCGCTGCCGCCGCCACCGCCGCCGGACGGGCCCATGATTAATGGCGTTGGGTTAGCTTTATTGGCGTTCAGGAGGGGGGTGAGCAGAGGGTAGGGTTGTACGTTACAGAGATACGACAAGGCAAATAATAATATAGAAATAAAGTATATATATATACATATTTACACGTTCACGTATACACACGCGCGCGCGTGCACACGTATACACGAATAAACGACGAGACGCCAGTATAGGATCGGAAATGATAACGACCCGGCCGGATATTTGATTAATCGTACACGGTTTCTCTCTGGAGAGACGAAATAAAACTTAATGACAGCCATTAGTTTACGAAACGGGTTAAAGGAGAAAAAAAGATTTTTTTTTTTTGTCGATAGAAAATGAACGATACACGAGTTGTGGCTTGTGGTGGACCGGCGGTGATACGGATCGGAGGGCGAGAGAGGAGTGAATTAATTTTTCGTTAAACCGAGGCGGTTTTTGGGCGTTTTTTTGTAATCGGTTTTTGATTTGACACATAGTCCGGCCGTGAATTTGTTCACCGGAATAATAATATAACGAGTTGAAAACAGACAAGAATGAAGAAATAGAGACGGATATTATTATTATAATATTATACATTATACAAACACACACACATAATACGTATACACATACGAATGGAAAATAATTCCGACAAAAAGCTGTTTTCCGGTCCAATCGATTTCGAATCCATCTGAATAATTGAACGGTCCTCTACAGGAGAGGGTCGCCTATATAAATTTATACATACATATATATTTATATATATATATATATATTTATTGGAATTTATTTACCACATTTTAGGGTGCAGGAGTGTAAATTTACATTTTCTTTTTATTGACATCATTTTCCCACAGTTTTTATACATAAATGTTGCTCGTGTAAAAGGCTATAACGTTAGGTTCTTAGGATCTTCAAAAATATAATACTTAAACAGCCTTAGATTGAAAAAAAAAAAGAATAGTATAAAACGCAGAATATACTTAAACTAAGTCGGTATTATAATTTTTTTAAATTAATAAAACAAATCATCACAAACGAACAGAGACAATGCGATACTTATGTAATAATAATTACTATCCTCATATAAATAATAATAATTTTTAAATTAAGTAGTTGTAAAATATATATATAGAACTACTTATAATTGCAACACGATCAGGCTGTATATTATTATTATGGAAAGAACCGAACACGATGTAAACTGCTTGTACCGCGATTAGCGAACGGATAGTATTATCCGTTCGCGTTATGTACTAGATCGTATGATCTAGTACAAATTTGTGATTGAAAGATTATTATCCGCAGGAACGGTAATTTTACAGCAGCGACTCTCAGTAGTATTGCCATCTTTATATAATGAATGCCACGGACTGCGGCGATTATCAGATAAAACGTGAGAACTATTAAACATCTGGTTTAATCATTATAATTACAACATCAATCGAATGCGTTTTATACACATAAAAATAATTTACAAAAACGTTTGTTGCAAAAAAATTACTCTATCATAAGACGACTACGTACGTTATTTCAACGGTATAGAACTATAGAATGTTGCACGCAAACAGCAGTGTGCCAAGATGATATGGAATCCCTATATACATGTCTTGATGATCTACACCTGATATACGTAGTAAAGTAAAACGATTTAAGATAAATTTAATTGCATTCGTATTTCAAAATGGTATGTGTATACACTGTCCGAGTGTTAGTTATTCATCGTTTTAGACGTATTACATTTTTAAGCCTTGCTAAATTATTTTATACAATTTCAAAAAGTATAAAAATCGAAATTATTTGACATTTGTTACATCATTACACTCAATATGATAGATGCAAAACTCGATCAACAATGAACAAATCTAAATATAATCATCATATATTACAGGGGGTGCCAAACAGTCCGATCGCTGACGATTTCAAAGTCGAAAGTCAAGTTAAAAATTATGAAAATTCGGTATCATCGTTACACCCAATATTATACTCAATAATTATAACAAAAAAAAAAACATAGAAGTCGATCTTCAAAAGAAAAACATTGTTTTTAGTAGATCTCGGCCAAAAAAAGTTTGCTACCCCTGCATTATATAATATTAAAACAGGAATTTTTTTTCATAATTATTTGAACAAAAATAGTTTCTGTTTTTAAAATGATTAAGAATTGAATTATTAGAGCACTATAAAGTGTTATTAATAAATATTTAACTTGAAGGTATGTAAAAAATAATTTATTACGAGTTCATTTCTGAATAATGAACAAATAATTTCATATAATTATTATAATAATTAGACAAGTGAACATTTTTATGAGTCCTCGCTTCATTATAAAAATATACAAAAAGGGAAATGTTTGAAATAATAATTATAAAAAATCGGTCTCTGAAAATACGATTTTACGCAAATGACTTTACTCGATCATGATTGATAGTTTGTAAAGTGACACATGTTCGAACACTCATCAATTTTTGTGAATTAAATACTTTTATTATTACGACTGACTTTGTTATCAACGGAGCATGTAAACACATTTGAAATATTCAAAAGCATTGATCAATATTATTTATGTATAAGTATATAGAGTGCACGACTATAATAAAATTATATAAAATATATTTACACGTTGAACACGTCACGGGCTAACTCAAAATAACCATTCATCATTTGACCAGTGTCATCAATTATAACGAGTAAAACCTCTTTGGGTAAATAATATTTCATTTTATTTAAAATTAACTCATTTTGTTGAATATAACTACATGGAATTGAATTACTCGGAATCGTTAACACAGTTATCACAATAGGTGGGGAAGATATTATATATGATGACGGACAAGTATAAAAAAAATACTCGAAACCATCTAATGAAAAGAGTTCGGACTGATAAGCCCAGTGAGTTGTTAACGAGAAATCGTCTTTTACAAAATGTCCATGCGATGTGTTATACGCATAACTGTATTCGAGCAGATTCCTAATATATTTAGAATCACGGGACACAGAAGAAGAACGAAATCGATGTGAAATATTTTTTTTCCCTATATCTCAGCCGATGTGTATACAGCTGGCAATCGGTGTGCACTTCCAAAGCGAGCGGAGTACACTACGGCGGCGGCAGCGGGGTGTTCGCTTTCAGACCTTTTAGTTTTTTTAACTTTTAGATTCCAAACCCCTTGGCTCTTTTGTCGAACCTTTTTCCAAAAAAATATGTGTACTTACTTGCGCAAACTTTTCTATGCTCGAAGCGCGTTCATCGTGAATACAATTCGAACCACTATAAATTTATATATTATATATATATATTTACAGAGAAATAAACAATGATGCACCTTTGACTTGATTAAAACATTAAATTCTGTAAGAGGGAATAACCGGCGTAGGTGCACTTGTATATATATATATATATATATATTATTGTAAAGAGTATCATAGAGATTTACCTGCGACGAGTGAATAATAAATATAAAAATTAATTGCAATTAATATAAGCATTGATAGAACGATTTATGTTGATAAATATTTTTATAAAACGAGCGTGCACAATAAGCATATAAAACAAATTCCAACGGTTCAACAACCGTTTTCTGTGGGGCGAATGTGAGCATTAATAATATTATTGTCAAACGCGTAAGCCGTAAACACTTTAACTAATTAATAAATAAATTATGATGTAAAAAGGCATTTAATACAGCAGTGTACTGTTTAATATACTATTTCGTTTTTAACTGACAATAATAATGATAACACGCTACACATTTCTGAGACGATAAACACGGTACAACCTATTAAGGACACGATAACTTTAAGATAATATAGGTCAAACTGCAATGGATTAACAATGGAATAAAATTGCAGCGTACACGATGTGAAATGTCTTTATTATTAGACGCTCAATAATCCTCGGATAATTCTCATTATACGCTTAGGTTTATCTTAAAAATATAAATGAATAAAAAAAAAAACTTTCCCCTTTGTGTAGGAATATTTGCCAATTTCTCCGAGTTTATATAATTGGGAAAAGTGAATTACGGATAAGAATCGCCTGATGGAATTCTTTTAACATTATTATTAAATCAATAGTATACATACACATTTTAGATTCTGAACAAAGTGAAGAAGCTAGTGTTTTTACAATGATGTTTATTTTTTATTTTTTTTTATTTATTTTTTTTTTTCTGTTAACACTTTTTCGTATAGAAATACTTGTCCAAAAGTTTCGATCAATAACTTTTTGAAACCGGATTCGCCTCTAGATTGTACTTTAAAGAGGTCATTTT
>JAIPRM010002766.1:0-18012 GCA_025469315.1 Stegophylla sp. TES_Ste_2020
AAATATTACAATATCTTACAATATTTATACTACAATATTTCATATCTTTGTACCATTACAATAATATAAAAAGTGATTTTTAAAATATATATTAGTAATCAGTATTAAATAATAACCTTCAACGTGTATCTAGGTATATCTTACCATATACCTAGGTCTCAAATGTCAAATTACTTGTACATACATACTTATACATAATATAAAAAAGTAAGTTAAATGTTTTTTACATTAATAAATTAACATTTTCGTTTATAAGAGTCATTTAATGTTGGACACCCCCCGAGAAATCACCCAAAATACGCCACTGCCCATCGTGCGAAGTATGTCCGGCTTATTTTTTTTTTTTTTGATTTTCAAACACCCGATCCGGATATGCCGCCAGTAGTGTCACCGGCGCCGGCATTATTACCACACACCCGTCGTATTCAACATTCAACCAAGGCCGGTGGCACTGGGTCAAAAATGATTTTTGCGTGTTTTCCACTCGTACGCTATTATTGGCGTCGCGTGTTAACTGTAAACAATTTATAACATTTTATTATAGTAAGACAACCAAAGTGTTTGAAAAATTCCTTTTAAAAAATTTCATATTCTAGCATATTCTAGAGGTAGAAGAATATTTCATATTTTTCTACCTCTTTTAAGGAATAAGACTTGTTAATTTCATTATATTATTCCATTGAACGTTTAATGTTTCAAACTATTTTTTGAATCACATTTTGTAATTTTTTTAAAACTGAAAATATTTAAAAATTATACATTGTTAAAAAAAAGCGCACCATTTTATATTTTCTTGGACTAGTTTCTAAAAAAATATTTTTGTTCCTACTCAAGTAGTAATGAATAAATATATTTTTTCTCATTTTTTCATCGAATAATTTAGATATTTAATGTGATCTGTTACCAGAAATAAAACTAAAAACTAGTTACTAATGATTTAACTAAAATTCAAAATAGTTTTAATGAACATTTCTGACTAATTTTAACTGTATACACTATACAACGTGAATAAAATAATACGAATTTTTCGTAATTAAATAAAAAATTAGACAAATTAAATTGACTCTTTTTAATACGGAAACGAGTAGAGGAATGCAAAAAAAGTTCCAGTTCTTAACAACGTAGAACATTGTTCCAATTATTTTTGATAAAAAAGGGAATATTGTTCCACGAATGTACTTTCAAAAGGGACAAATTGAACAAAACTCGTCCTTTGAATTCGTTCCTCCCAAGAATAGAGCATAATTTATGCGAATTCGAAAAAATCCCTGTTGTTCTCGACGTGCAATCCGTCGGTACCATAATCATTTAGTGTGAGTTGCGCATTACTGTCGAGTACTCGAGTGTCGACGTCCCTGCGGCAGAATAAATCCCTGTCGCTAGCGCACTCACATACACCGCGTACACCTACATTACACGGGTGCACACAAAGTGTAGGTACTATTTAGTCTTTAATTTGTCTAGAATAAACACAACTACCACTAAAAATTACTAATAGCACCGCGTATAGACGTCTATAGTACAGACAGTCGTCGTCGGCGTATTCCGTACAATTCGCCACGGCAGCTGCTGGCCTGCGTTGGCTTTTTTCCTATTTTTATTTTTCGTTTTCACCGCCCCGTGCGCGCGTTGTCCAAAAACACCGCCGAGTGTTCACAGCGCCCGCGCAACTCGCCGCTGCTTTTTCGTCAACTTCGTCGTCGTTAAATTCGCGGGATCGTGCGCGTGCGTGCGTATTTGAGTTTTGCGCGAGCGCGTGTGTCGTCCGCGCCGCTGCTGTTCGGTGTGTATGTGTGTGTGCGAGTGCGGGCAAGCGTGTGTGTGTGTGTGTGTGTGTGATTGTCGTGTGACCTGTGCGTGTGTGTATACAGCCAGCAGCCCAAAGGAACAACCGGCCCAGTCGACGGGACAGCACGAACGCGCTCAAATCTGCGACCCAGTTGTGTGTACTCGGTAGCAATACGACAACGTGTATGATATTATATACCTATTACATATATAGTAATAATACAATAATATAATATTATATAAATACGTCAAGAAAGTCCATCGGAGCGACCCAATTAAGTGTCCGTTAAATGGCTTTTCTGAAACTATCCACATCCCGTAAGTGCAGTCAACTATTATTGCAAGAATCGATCAGGAACGACGTGTATGCTCGGTTCGTGCGCTCGTTAAACAACACCGCCAACACCAATAATGGGTCCGGAGAACAGCATCAACAGCGCAGGAATAACAGCGTGGCCGCGACGGCCGTGGCTGCCGGCACCACCGTCGACAGCAAGTCGAAATGGGATCCACTGGACACTTCATTCGCCAATCCCGAGGCTACTTTCAAGAGCAAGACCACCTGGGAGATATTTAGAGCTTACATAGTTTACCAGCTTTGCTCATCCAGTTACCTCGTCGAGAATAACATGCAGGTAAACGTTTGAATACGTCTTTTATGACTTGTGTTATATTCCTCCCCCTCGCTGTGTTGTGAATACATAAGTGCTATGGTTAAACGATCACATTCGTTTCCATAAAATTAAAATCATGAAATTTGCCACTGCAGGTACCTTTAAATGATATTTCGATTTATTAACAAATTTATAGTAAAATACACGTTAGTCAATCCATGTGGTTATATATCGAGTTATATATGTATTTAGGAGTAGGTAGGTACATAACACAATAATTAGTTGTGTATTTATAGGTATTGTAGTTTCTCAACGTTTATTCTTCTCCATTTCTTTATTTAATGAAGTACTCTTGATTGACCCAACTTTGAAAAAGTAATGTAATTACATTTTCTATACTTATCTAATGGTATAGGTACTGATAAATTTGTTGTAGTATTTGATCATACCTAATTTTATTTGTTAGAATATTTAAATAAACTTTCTCAAAGATAATAATATCTAGGTACGTATCTAAATTATGTAAAAATATAAAATGAAACTAGTTAAAATCACTTCAAGTATCATTCCCTTTCATTGATTAACCTCCATTATACTTAAACAAAGGTAACTTACCAAGATAATGTTATACTTCAAATAAGTATGTTATCTTAGTTTAAAATTGCTTACATTCATTCTAATTTTTGAATTATGTATGTAAAGATTTTACTACCTATACCTAATTTTAGTATAATCTGGGTAAAATGTGTTTAATTTTTAATGTATATTTTACTAGAATATCCCTGTTATTTTAATGTTAATAGGATACCAGCAACTAATTTGGATGTTTAATCTACTATTATGAACTACTCAATAAACCATAGTAGATACCTACGCATTTAAAATAATATTATCTATTTACCTATTTAAAAGTACTTATAATTAAAACTACTACTCAACATATAACAACATATAAGACTTTCTCAAGCATTCTTTGTAGGTACATAAAACTTCACACTTAAATACTTTATTTTAATCTCTATACCTATGTCATATGACTTATTGTTTAATCAATCTTAAATTAATTACAATTTTTTTTTATATAAATAGGTACAAAGTACCATAAAAACTAAATTTCTAACTAGTTCTTACGTTGCTGTTAAACATTTCCTTGTTAATTCACTTAAAAATATTTAATATAGGAATATTGATATTTTCCACTAATCGCCTTTATAAAAACTTAAATAAACAGCAAACAAAGAAGGTATTCTACATAATTAATTTTGATATATATCATACAAATTTTAATGGATAATGCAATTAGTAAGTAAAATAAAATAATTTTATTGTGTTTTTAACCAATATTTGTGTTAAACATAATTTATGAGATCTCTAAATTTGCGTTGAGTTCATTTATGTCAAGGGTTATCTGGAAGATAATTAAAATATTAAAAATGTATTACGGGGCAATTGGTCAATTTTTGTATATTATATCAATTAAATATGCCTTATGGTCTTTCATAATAGATTCAAATTAAAAAGTAAATGATAATACTTTTATTAAGAAGTTGTTATAGTAAAAATAAGTTTTCTGTACCTATTTATTAGGTGCAATATGACTGAGATATGCTCTATTTGACATGTTAAAATCTGATATATTGAACTTCCTAAATAAATTTAAGATATTAATTGACTTATGTTAATGTATTTAAAGAATATATACAATTAACTTTGTAAATTAGGTTACATTTTTAATATTTTTTTTTTTTTTTTGTTACTAATCAAAGCAATTTTTCAATTTTAAAAATTGGTAATTACAAATTAAATGAATGTTGAACCTACTTCCTGATTTAAAGATCTTTGATAAAAAATATAACTGATTTTATAAATTACTTATAGTCTTAAATTATTTTTTTCCTTTTCTACAATAAATATAAGAAGTTTAAACATTTCAAGTTTAGAGTAGATAGATGCACAACATTTTTTCAGGATACTCCTTGGTTCTTCACTCTGATACTCTAAAGTTTAAATGGTTATAACTCTTAAACTATTGGTTGATATAAAAAAATATATACTAATCAAATATTTTATAAGCAATATTCTCTTTTAGAATATTAAGTTCAAAGTAGTGGTCAGTTAAAAAAACTAAAACATCTTGTAGAAAATTAATAGTAAAAAGACAGATATACTTCGCACCATGGGTATTTTTCCCTCCTTGGATGGGATGCTCTTAGTGGGTGTATTGAATTTTAAAGAAATGATAAATCATTTCTTCAATAAATTGATTCTGAACGGAGTTTCAGCTTATTCAAGACAATTAGGTATACTTACTTAAAAACTATAAAATTAATTTTTCTGCAAAAAAATTATTTTTTACTCAGCCAGTTTTATATTCTTAATATTAACTGACAAAGAGGTAGGGGGAAAATTGTTGAGAAAAAGTGTTGAAAAAAAATTTATAAAACATTTTTTTTCACATATTAAACATTTCCTCTCGCATTTCCTTTACCTAAATATTTTTCATATAGGTAGTCTATATTAAAAATGTTATAACAATTTAATTTAAAATAGTTAGTTTTAAATGTGTTTTTATCAAATTTGGGTAGTTTTCTGAAATTTTAAGAAAACTATTGAAGATTTTGAAAAATAGCCTCTTAAAAATACCATCTAGACTGCAGGGGTCGGGAACCTGCAGCTCCGGAGCCGCATGCGGCTCTTTAACATGCAACTTGTGGCTCTTTGGAAAATTCATCGATATAATTATTCATATAGTTATAATAACAATTTTCAGGTAAAAATAAATCAATATTTTATCTCTATAACATGAGTCGAGAAAGTTTTCGTTGTAACACCACAATATTTATTAATCTTATCGCATAATAAAGTAAACTCGGTTATCATTATTCTACAGAATATCGAAATTATCTATAGTTTATTCCAGAAGTGACAAACTTTTTTTAGGTATAGAGTTAAAATTTTACAATCAAGGATATAAAAACTATTAGCGTGCCCAAAAAAAAAATGTATGAGCATTTTTATATACATTTCATGTATAACAAGCAAAAAAATCCGGACATTATGGGTATTCATCACTCCTTAGGTGGAATGTTCTTAGTAGGTGTATTGCATTTTAAAAGACCAGATAAAACAATTCTGAGTGGAGCTATCGTTACAATGGTAACCAGCGTTAAAAATAAATATAATTAAAAAATTAACATTTATTGATTATTATGTTACCATTGTTACCATAATGATAATATTCAACAAATTAATTGGGATTGCTATCAAATTTTCTATAGTAACCGAATAAACAAACAAACCGAAATTAAAAGACGCGAAATAACATTTTATGCTGTATTAATTATTTGAAATAATGTGAATTTCAATAAACGATCTCTCTAAATTTTCATCTAGAACTGAATTTTGTTTCAAAAAGTTGCTAGTTGAAACATTTGGACAAGTATATTTGTAAAAAAAGTGTTCACAGGAGGATAAAAAATAAACTTTATTGTAAATCATAAGCTTTTACGTCCCACTCAGAAAAAAGTTAATTAAAATTTTTCTCGTGTGCCACTAAAATTAAGCTTATGCGTACCATAGGTTTGCCATCAATGGTCTATACTAACAACTACAAAAAAAAAAAAATGGTTACCAGTGCGGCTCCCTGGATATCATAGTTTTCTAATTTTTTGAAAAAATGGCTCTTTCCTATGAAAAGTTTTATGCAGAAAAAAAAATAAATAAACATCATTGTAAAAACACTAGCTTCTTCACTACGTTCAGAATTTAAAAATAATTTAATGAAAGTAATGTTTTGTATGGATTTTTACAATTCATACCATACATATTGAATAAAAATTAATAAACCTGCAATCTGAATAAAAGAAAAAAGCCATACAGACTTTGCACCACGGGTATTCTTTGTTCTTTGGGTGGGTGTATTGACTTTTAAAGGAAAGATAAATAATTTCTTCAATAAAATAATTATAAGCTGAGATTCAGTTAATATACAATTATAATTGTCAGTATTATATTCAGTGTGTCTTTTTTAAGTTATATTTTTTAATATTTTATAAAAATATAAACAATTCATTTACTTTGCTAACTGCTTTATGGTAAAAACACAAGACAAACTTTAATTTAAATGTTAGAGTCAACACTGCATAGAAAGTAGTACTGGCCAACCTAGTTATAAAATTTTGATCAGTCCAAAATCAGTATTGGTTAGAATAGTTAATTATCATACTTAGTATACCAAAATTTAGTCCAGTCCACCGAGTTAAACTCAGTTACTCATTGGTCATATCCAGGCCTGCTTAGAGGAGTATCTTATAAAAATTATACCTATATCGAAAAATAAGTCAAATAATTTTAATCATTACTCGCAAATAGAACTGATATGCAAACTAAATGTCACGTTACTAGATAATCAAATACCAATGGTATGCCCTTAACCTCTTCTTTTGGTTTTAATAATATCAAATTAATGGAACATTAAAATGTGTAGGTATAATTTATGATGTTTAGTAAAATTGATTTTACAGCAGTTTATTTGTAATGATATCTTAATTCATTTTCAATAAGTCTACCAATTAGACAATGAGTTAAAATCTTGTTGGAACATTATGCAATTTTTTAATGAGTTAGTTTGTCAGTTTAATTTTATATCATTGGCAAAGAACAATGACTTTAAAATTAAGTTATAGATAAACGTAATGGAATTAGGAAAAATGGCCTTCTTGAAGTATACCAGCTGTGGTATTTAATTTGTTTTAATTTACATTATTAAATTGAAATGTTTGCTTCCCATTAGGAAGATAACAGCCTTTTTGATAATAAATAATAATAGTTCTGAGTTCACCAATTCTTAATAATAATAATTTATTAATTAATATATCATAGTTAACTGTATAAGATGCTTTTTTAAAAACATTATTCATTGTACCTATTTGGCTCTCTTTTTAAAAAATATAAAAGTGTAGACTTATTTATTATTTATTACTGTATTAAACAATTTTTTTTGTGATGTTCATTCTTCGATTGTTGCAAATAAGTGTGTAATAATACTGATAACCAATTTTTAGAATTAGTAGTCTAGTGGTTTGATATAGACATATAATTTTTAATAAGAAATGTATCATTTATTATAATTACCTATTTTATACTATTAGATAATAGTATAATAACAGTGAATAATACTATGTTAAAGAGGTTAAACTAATGCAATATAACAAGTATTGTTGTGCATGTATAAAGTAATACTTAAATCTAATCTGGACCTAGAATATAATTTGAAGAATTATAATAATTAATATATATATAATCTTATAATATAATATTATAATCTTTAATAGGAAAATTCTTTCCTATTAAAGAACTTTCTTTCATACTATATTCATTATTTTTAGTACAAATTGGGTACCTATTCATAAATAGCACTGGTTTTAAGTTATTATCATAGATTAATAAATATTTCACCCCTATCAAAATTAAGATAGAACTTTATTTTATCCCCTAGAGTAATAATTAGCCATAGGGAATTTGGTTTTTGGAATATATTGATTATATGTACTACTACTTGCATATGGCTTTATTAATTCAGTAAAAACAAATAAAATTTAATATAAAATATAATATAATATATAGGTTATTTGAACTAAGTAGTTCAAACTGTAGACTTAAAGAATTAGTTAATAAGTATGTAAATTTATATAAATAGATAACATAAAAATAACTGGAAGTAAAAAAAAAAAAAAAAAAATTAATTAGCCTTTTATTACAACCATATTTTGAACTTCTTTAACCATTTGACATCTCTTGATTCTGCTTTATGTAAATTGTCGAGTCCATCTGCTAAGCGTGTTCTGGAGCAATCTTCAATGATGTATCTAATAGTTTGTATGCACCCACATTCATAGTTTTGTGTTTCACTTATGTCCCATTTATAAAAAAAATATTGACATCTGTCTTTCTTCGTTCTGACACAATTTAAGGTAGTCCACAGAGATCTTAGTAGATCAAACCCTGGACTAGAATTTTACAGTGTGGGTCATTCACTAATGTACTAATTGTATAAATTACAAAAACCTTTATTTTATCATTCTTTCTTTTAATCTACTATTAGATTCTGAACAAAGTGAAGTTTTTTTTTTTCGTATAAACACTTTTTCATTTAGAAAAGATAATATGAAGTACAATTTTGGTTTTATTTAATAATGTTGTATTATGTTTTATGTTTATTTATCGATTTTATCTCTAAGTTGAATAAAATTATATTGACATTGAAGAATTTTTTTCAAAAAATCTTTTTTCTGTAATTATTATCAGCATTTGAAAAAAATTCCAATTATCTAATTATTTTTAATCCAAAATCATGATAATAATATATACTTAAAATTTAATTTTAATTTTAGATCATGAAAATTTGCAAAGCTGTTTTTGGTGAAAAATTATTTACTCTTATAATGAAAATGACATTTTATGGTCATTTTGTTGCTGGAGAAGATCAATATCGTATTGTTCCTACATTGAAACGTTTGAGATCTTTTGGTGTTAAACCAATATTGGATTATTCCGTTGAAGAGGATATTAGTCAAGAAGAAGCAGAAAAACGTGAAGTCGAGTTAGTATGATTAATCTTAAATAGTACTTACAATTTGTAATCATGTAATTAATAATTAATTATGCTATATTTGAAACATGTGATATGCTACATTTTAATTAATTTTTTTTTGTGTATGATAAGAAGTATAATACACAATTATTATTTATGTATATATATATATATATATATGTATATATGCACTCACCCACCAGGGTGTCCTAGCATGATTTTACAAATGCAATAATATTTGTTCTATAATAATTTTTATCTTTTTTTCTAAAAATTATTACTACAACGTTGCGCTGCAACGCAACGCTTTACGGACATCCTAGATGTTGCAGTTGTTTTGTTAAAAACAAAATAAAGAAAATCTTAGAGAAATCCGAAAAACTAGAATTAAACTAAAAAACGCATTATCTTGTGCAAATGCAATTTGCGTTAACTTCGATATTTACTCTTGTGATGAAATTACTTTCTTTAATGAATACAATGAGACTGATAGTTCAGAAAATGATAAAATATTAGATACAAAAACAAATGTTACACTTCAAACTGTATTGTAACCACAAAAAAAAAGAAAAGTAGAAGAAAAATTAATTCCACTACACAAAAATTAGCTGGAGCTTTGGATAGATGCAAATTAAGTGTTTGTGACTCTGTTTACGTTTTAGAAGCAACATTAGTAACATTAGGATTTAACAATGATTATTATACAATTTATCAAACTTCTATTCATTGAGCATGAGAAATTTAAAATGATAAAATCAAGGTTTCAAGAATCTCGCCCAAGTTATGTTATACTGAACCTAACATTTATGTTAAAGATAAAATATATTTCAGAAAATAGCTTCAAATTATTCTTCCGATTTAGTATCAATACAAGTTTCTTGATTCAATAATGTGGGATAACCATATCAGTTTTGTTAATGGCAAAGAATTATAAAATTCCCTCAAAATAGTCAATGATACAGCTGAAATAGCTGTGAAATCAATGAAAGATTTTAATGAATCATTAACATTTGATGAAGAGTAAAAACAATATGCATGTGTTACATGTGTTCAGAAATATTGAAAAATGTATTTAGATTGCAAAAAGGAAACATTCACAAATATATATTAATTTAAATCTTTAATTGTATTTAACTAATGTATTAGAATAATTATAGTTATGCGAACATCATATTTAAACTTAAATAAATATATTTCCTAATATATCAACTCTTATTTATATTACATATTTAATGAATATTTATCATTAATGATAATATTTTTAGGTATAACACAAACAATTTTGAGCATATGTCATTCTATATTCTGTACATTTATGTTAATATATCTCATGAACAATAGAAGATATTAAAAACTTGATGACATATAACTTACAGACACTATTGTTTTATTTAAAACATAATATAATTTTGATTTATTGAAGGGCTTGTAAAATATTTAAGAAAATATAAAATGTTCTCATAAATATTGAATATCTGAACTAATTCAAAGTTGAGTGTAATTCAGCACAAGTTAACCTTGTTTGATTGACTGAACAATTTTTGTAGTATATATATAAACATACACGCACATGTAAGTGAGCCCTTGGACACCCTTATATATAAGTTAATACTTCTTCTTCTTCTGTTTTGTTATGCTTAATTGACCTTTAAGATTATACAGTCAAACACAGATCTTGCCACTTTTTCCTATCTATTGTCCAGACATGCTATTGGGTATTTGGAACCATCATTTGTATATCCTTCCTGACTTTGTCGTCCCATCTTAGTCTTGGTTGTCCCAAAGGTTTATTTCCTTGTGGAGTCCCACATTGAACCATCCCATCCGAATTAATAAAGTTCCTTCTTTTCTCGAAGCATATCCTCTGCCCATTGGATTCTTCATTTTTTGTTTCTCTAATTATATCTGGTATTTGGTACAAGTGTTTAAGCTCTTTGTTTGTTCGAATTCTCCATTCCTCCGTGATTTCATCTATACACGGTCCAAAGATTCATCTTAATATTTTTTTTTTTTTGGAAATCAGTAGTTTGTTTTGTTCTAATTTCCATAATGTCCACATTTCACATCCGTACATTACTACTGAACAGATGAGAGTATGATACAGTAGTATCTTGAAGTTCTTCGATATAATTCTAGCCTTTAACAACTTATTTAGTCTGTAGTAACATTTATTACTGGATTGGAGTCTTTTTTTTTTTTTTTTTATTTCAGTAAGTTCATCGTTATTTTGTGTCAATATTGATTTCATATATTTGAACTCTTGCTCTCTTTGAAACTTGTACTGCCCAACTTCTAAAAATAGGTGAACATAATCCGCGATCTCTAGGTTTAAAATATGTACTATTCATGTTTTATAAGGCCAATTGATGACAATGTTAGTTATGTAATACAATATGAAATATTGCTAAATCATAAAATATTTGTTAAACCCATTAACTATACTTATATTTTTAGTATAAACTTACTAAGTTCAGCAATTATTTTTTAAGAGCTTTTACTAATTTTTTCTTAAAAATTACTTAATAAATAATAACTATTTTTAAATGTTAAATATATGCATCGTATAGGGTTAAAAATGGGATGAATGTTCTTAACAAATTACTCTGTGTAATAAGTTTTACAAAAATATGTATAATGGATACCAACAACACAGTTATATCACATAATAATTAGTACTTTTAAAAGGAAGAATTTTTAAATTTTACCATAGTGATAATTTAATTTCATATGCATATTTCTATTTATACATTTAAATATTATCTATATGTGTAGGTATTACTGTTGTATTTCATAATAAATAAATTTAATGAACATAGTTAAAAATGTACGCATCTATATATTTACGAGTTTGAAATGTAGGTGTAATATTATATAAATTGTATTGATTATTTTGTTTTATATTAATTTTAGATCTAGCATGTCAGAAGTAGAAAAAAGAGATCAAGCAGCTGCTCAAAAAGAAGGTAAACTTTTACATGTTCATTTAAAAATTTTACTGTCAGCTTGAATCAGAAAAAACCATTTAAATATGAAACCAAATGTATTAAACAATACTAATAATTCATACCATTATACTATTATAAATAACATGAAACACATAAACTAAAGAAACTTTTCTATAATAAATATTATTATTTTTATTACTTTTGTACCTTTTAGTTTCAGTATAGCAACAGAGTTGTTTTTCTTGTCCATAAATATTTAATTGCTTTTAAATAAAAAAAAAAAAAATTGTTTATATTAAACAACCTTACACTAGTCATCAAAAATAATACTGATTCAAGAATTGAGTCCCATTAAAAATAAAAATTGTTTTAAATCAATTAAAAATGATACTTTCTCTGTGTTTTGTCCATTTAGTCCATTGGATACACAAATTAAATTAAAATTCAGCAAACTTTAAATCTCATTAGATTATATTGAAATATTTAAACATTTATCAAAATATATACTTTAATTACTTTGATTTACTAAATTTAAAATAATATAAAAATTCAAATCACAGTAGTAATATATTGTGTTATATAAGTATTAAAATATTGTAATGTATAAATCTTGATAAATAAGTTCTCGTGATTAATGAAAAAGTAAAGTATAGACAAGAGAACCGGATATAAGTTCACACTTTGGATATTCTTCGCTTCTGGGGTCAGGTACTCTTGGTGGGTGTGTTGAATTTTAAAGAAACAATAAGTCATTTCTTCAATAAGACGATTCTGATCGAAGAAATCTTCACTCAGAATATAAAATAATTTATTGTTGATAATTTGTTTTTATTTTAAATGGTTTTTTTCCTTCTGTTTTTTTTATGTTTTTAACTATGTCAACTTGTAACTAATAGTGAATGTTTTATATATTTTTATTGAACTGCTTGTAATAAAATATCATATTCAAGTTTGCATTTTTTTACAGCTAATCCGTTGTTTATCCATTTATATTAATTTTCACTAACATAGTGTTACTTTATAATCAACATTTTATATTCTAAGTGGAACAAGGAAGCTAGTGGTTTTAAAACAATATTTATTTATCATTTTTTTCTGTGAACACTTTCTACTCGAAAAAGTGCTTACATGTACATCATTGTAAATAAATACAAATTCTCATCTAGTAATTACTATTTAACTTAATTTAAATTTATTCAATACTATTCTATTCAAAATAAGATTTTTGCAATGCAAACAATTAGTTAATGTAATGTATCATAAATGTCTGAAAATTTGAAACACTAACCTTAATAATATCTATTAAAAATATCTTTTAAATTAAATCTGCTTTGTTTAGTTCTTTATAATTTAAAATTTCTTTACATTTATTTTTTGAAAAGTTTGATCCTTTTAAGTTATGTTAATGGACTAATTTTTTAATTTTGAGAGTAGTGATCATGTAGTGTTTTTTTATTTTAAATAGCAATTGGCTGTAAGAAAAATGTAATTATTGAAATTTCCATAAAATTGTTTTCTTTTAAAATACTTGGTTAAAAATGCCGGTTTTCATTAGAGAAGATTAAAAAAAAATAAAAATCACATAGAATATAATATATAAACAAATACCTATATATATATACATCATTTAGTAGGGATCTTCAAGGATATAGACATAACAATATCGATATGATATTGACAACTTGTATATTGGTATTTTCTGATATAGATATCCAATAAAATATCTACATATTTTGATATTGATATCTAATGAAAATATAGATATTTTTTGTTGTTGTCTATGTGTTTTTTCTTTTTCATGATGCATTAAATATTTAGATTCTGAAAAAAGAATGGTTAAAACAAAAATAACCATTAATTATTGTCATGGGTCAAATTATAACTTACTTGTGCCCATGTATTTTTATCTTCCAAGCCAGATAATATTACTGTGATATGTTGTGTTTACTATACTAATATCAATATTTCAAAATATTGCCACCATTTTTATAACATTGATATTTAAAAATATTATTGTTGAAGACCCTTATTATTCAGTAACCTATTGTTATGTAAAAAAAAAAAAAAAGATAAATATAATTATAAATTTAGAAAAAGGACTTTGAAATAATATAAAAATATAAAATTTTAATATACTATTAATATTTCCCAATTTACTCTATGGATAATATATTTTCATAACTATTAATTGTGTGTTTGATTTGACTAACGCATGCATATTTGGATTGGGGTGTTCCTATTTGACAGGTTCTTTTACAGCTGAAACTATTGGAGGTTCTCTGCCACAGTACCACGTGGATAAACAGTTTGCAGATAGAAGGTACAAAGTACAGAGTGCTCGAACCTATTTCTACCTGAATGAAGCTACTTGTGAACGTAACATGGAAGTTTTCATAAATTGTCTACATGCAGTAGCTGGTAAGATATATAAAATAATTTAACTAAAAAAAAAAATCTAGATATAATCGTGAATTGAATGAGCTGAAAGTTTTAAAAATATTTTAATTATAAATATGTTTTTATAATAAGCATAGTTTAATTTGTATAATAATTAGTGTCTTAAATGTAGCACAACATTTGAATTAGTCTGAATTTTTTCTCAAAGGTTTACTTTGAAGAAGTAGATGGTGATCACTGGCCAGGTTAGGTTTGTTTAGGTGGGGAGGAGCATATGCCTTATGTTTTATTTTTCATCAGGAATGTTCTTAATATAGTATAGTAAAAAAATTAAATTATAGATTTATATTTGTAAAAAATTAAATTTTTTACAAAAATGGTCAATGGATATCAGTATATTATGCTTAAATATGCATTTTTTTTTTTATATAAAATCAAAACAATACTTTTATGATAAATAATTATTTAAATGAAGTGACATATACATTTGCATAAGGAATTGTACAGTAGTAACTATACAAGATTTTTCCATTACAATTTTGACAAATACAATAACTTTTGTCACATACATCATACATTGATAAGCAAAAGAAGTGTTAGAAAAATTTTTACAAAAAAAATCATTTTGTTCTCATATCTAATTATTCTTTCATACAAATATTTTTCGTATTTTGTGTAATTTTTCTCAGATTTCAGAAAACGATAATTGTTAAACAACTGAATAAAATATTGTCAATTATTATTATATATTAATTGAAGCTCAGCTCAAAATTGTTTTATTGAAGAAATTTTTATTATTATGATTTATCGTTTCTTTAAAATTCAACACATTACCAACAGTATCCCATCTGAAGTGTGAAGAATTCCCATGGTGTGAATTATATCCGGCTTTTTTATTTTGTTTGAGAATGTAGTCACATACAAAAAATAAAACAAAAATGACTCATCTAGTAAACTCAGTACATACTATTTTAAATTATTGTGTGCTCTAAATTTGATAAGATTTACAGAATTTTCTTGGGAATTATTATAACCTCTCTTTGAAGTTTATTTTATCTTTGCTAAGTTTTCAGTTCATTCAAAACCTAATGAAATTTCAAATCATCACTCGTGATTTATTAATTTTATATATAGAATTATATTCTATAATATTTCAAACCGAATGAGCTCTTTAAAACTCTTTTGAAAAATGTTTTGATTTTTCTTTTTTAACATTGAAATATTAAAAAAAAAAAAAATTAATTTGACATTAAATAAGAAGTTTATCATTTAATACAATGCACACATTGTATAGGTACATGGTGTAAATTAAGAAAAGTTGTGGAAACATGTATTCAGTTTTGTTTTGTTACCAAACTGATGGCTAATAATAGAATAGTCACAGTCATTACAGGTCAAGGAGTAATACAGAAAACATTTAAAGCATTTTTCTTTTTTACAATTCATTGACCTATTTTTGTTACACAAGTGTATTTGGTTTAATTTCCAAAGACATACTTCTTAAATGTCTATCGTTAGTTATTAGGTAATCTATAGCTATTATATCTATATATATATATATATATATATATATATCTATATCTATAGATAAATAACTTATTATTTTATTAGTGTTGCATTGTTTGCTTATTAGGTAATAGGTATAGTATAAGTACCTACAACTTATTTCTTTAGTTTTAGGTTTGTTTTATATTTACGATTTAGTGATATAATTTAATATTATACTTAGCAATTAAGTATAACTATTATGAACTTAATCTTCATGTTAAATTTACATATGGATTAATTCAATAAAAATTATAATCTAAAACATAAAGGTAAATTAATGTTATCAGACCTCCTATGTATTATGTTACAAAATTTTATGCATTAAAACCTTTAGAGTTTTGACAATAGACAAATTGGCTATTAGAGATCAGATAAATCTTAATGGAAAGTAATAGTTTAAAACAATAACATTTTCTAACAGATATTATGGTATACTTCTTGATTTTCAATTTATTTCATTTATATAAAACATTGTATGGAAATATGGCTGATAATTATTTCCTTCCTTTCTACTATTGTTAAGATTGTTATCTATATTAAATAAACAAAGTAATATATATATAATATATTTATGATAAATAATGGAACTTAGTGTGTTGATTTAAAAAAAAGATTATACACTAATTTTTAGTTTTTATGAAAAGGACTTAGCACCTACATTAAATTTATTGTCTTTATCCATCTAACAAACAATATAGCAATTTTAAGATAAGCGTAACATTAATTGTGTCAGTTAGGTTGAATTTAAAGCTTTAACACATATTATCAAAATTAAAGAGAAAAGCATTTTTAAATAAATGTCATACCATTTTTGTAAAATATTAACCGACAAAGATGTTATAGGGTTTTGAGTTTTATACTTATTAAATAGCTATAACTTCTTTGCCAAGCAAATATTTTTTTGGCACTTTTACTTAAACTTAATATTTCTTCGTAAATTATGGATTTCTATTATTTTTTTTAAATTGAAAGTTTTAATAATTCAAAGATTTCTTACAAGAATTACATCACACATTGTTTATTACAGTTAATTATTAATCAATGACCATTAAGAAAACGCTACATACATATTATGTGTTTCCTTTGTCTTACCAACTTATAGCAAAACAAATTTGTATTCAGTAGAAATCGATTTTATATCTCCATCTTTAATATTAGAGTAAAATGACCCATTATAAAATTTAAAGGCAAGATCATTATCTGTGTTTTTATGTGGGCTTTTTACGATATTTTAATTTGTAAGTGAATTATAAGCATTTTAAAATTGTTATATTTTAGGCATTTATAACTTGCTTGTAAATTAAAATGCTTTAAGAAACCCATATATAGGAACACAGATATTGATTATACCTTTAAATTTGATAATGAGTCAATTTACTCTAATATAAAACCTGGTGATGCAAAATTAATTCCTCTGAACACAAATTTACTATGTCATAAGACAGAGACAAAACATGTTTGTAGCGCCCTTTTAATATTATATTATCTATTAAGACTGAAATCCTGCAATCCTTATTAATATGTAAGCAAATGTTGGGTTTTTTTTAATTAGCTGGGGTGTATACTTTTTCTGGGAATATAAATTAAATTGCATTATTCTTTACATTTTGTTTCGTTTGTTATTAAGTAATTAAATACATTTTTTAGGTGCTACATATGGAACAGGAATCACAGCAATCAAATTAACAGCTCTTGGACGTCCACAGCTTTTGGTAAATTATTTATAATCAATAGAATCATTTTAAATATATATATATATAAGTAATGATACTATGCACATGATACTATGTTAAATTAAAAGTGAAGTCGAGGAATTATTTTACAATAATGTATCAATTTTATTAATACAATAATATACATTAAATATATTTTATTTGTGTGTGTGTATTAAGAATGGGGGGGGGGTTATTTATAAACAAATGTTTTTGTTATTATTATTATATTTTAATATTATTATTATTTTTTTTTTTTTTTTGCTCTTCAAATTAGTTTGACTATCATGATTTGGATAGGTTATCAATGTAACACCCCATACTAATCATTTACTTAAACAAAATTTTACATTATTTAATTTTTGAGAAGCTATTATGGATATTATAAATAATGTTATTTTAAAAACCTACAAACA